>JAOTQR010085032.1:0-32572 GCA_025774065.1 Solanum ossicruentum
GCATGATGTGTGATGGAGATTACGGGTTAAACTTCTGGTGTGATGCTGTGGATGACGCGATTTTTGGAGGTCGCCATTATTCCCGTCCGATGTGCATAACTTGCATGTGTTTTAAAAAGGTTTTTTATGTGTGATACTTGCTAAAGGTTTGCTTTACATATGCTTAACCATTTCCTTTGGCTTATGATCCTATCCGTACTGTGTACTTTCTGTTTTACATATCCGGTACGTCTGTCGTACTGACCCCTTCCTTTGGGGGGAGGGGGGCAGCGTTCATGCCCGCAGGTACTGACGAACAGGTGCGAGATCCTCCTACTTAGGACCTTCAGTTTCAGCTGCAGTGCCCCTTTTGGTTCAGGAGCCAGCTTTTGGTAGAATCTCACGCTCATGTGTTTTGTGTTGGGACTATGTATATGTACACGTACTGGTTGGTGTCTTTGTATAGAGGTCTGTGGATACTAGTGGGTAATGGGTATATGAGAGTCATTTGAGTATATGAATTATTGTATGATTTTGGCACTAGATCAGGCGGCGAGACTGCATTATGTATATATGACATGATTATTAGGCGGCAGGACCGCAGCGGAGACCTTATCGGCCCGCACTTATATTTATGTATAGAAATATATATATACTTGTATCATTGTCTGGGTTGCTGCTGAGTGTTCTTTGCAGGTGAGGTTAGTCAGTAAAACAGAGAAAACTCTGCCGAAATTTCGGTAGATTTCCCAGTGGTTATGTAGGTCTTTAGAGTTAATGGTTGTATAAGGTGCCTAATCGACACTAGCCACGGCCCCTGGGTTGGGTCGTGACATGAACCCATGAACATTGTCTAAAATCATACCAAAATTGATTGTGTAGCTAACTCTATAAAAAATAATTTTGATCTTTTAATAAGAAATTTGACTTTAATACTCCCTCAATCCCATTTTATGTTGCACCATTTGACTTGGCATGGTATTTAAGAAAAAAGTAAGACATCTGAAACTTGTGGTCTAAAATCATTCTGAGATATTTTTGTGATTGAGAATCATTTCATTAAGGGTAAAAGTGGAATTTTTAGGTTAAATTGTTTCCAATTAGAGTAAGGTGATATTCTTCTTGGGACGGACCAAAAAAGAAAGGATGCTACATAAAATGGGATAGAGGGAGTATTAGATATGTTGTAAACATTGGAGTCTATTTTCTATAAAATCAAGTTGTTTTCCACTCGGACGCTCATACATCAAGATATGGACGTTTTGATGAGACTCCATAAAGCTGTAAAAAAATGGATTTGGAGAAGCAAAATCAAAAATTAATTTTCAACAATTGAGAAAGATTTTGACATTAGTCTTCAGATATATTGTATTATGAGTCTACTTTCTGAAAAATCAAATGGATCATGATTTCGATATTTCTACAACAAAATATGTATTTTCTAGTGCAGGTATGCTGAGCTAGAAAATATTGATGAAAATTAGGAAACAAATATTACCTATTGGAGATGGATCTGATCGAGCTTGATGATGCCGGAAATTGACAATTATCCCCCATGAGAGTATGGATATTTATATATGTCAAAAGTATATAAATTATTTTCTTATAAATTATGAAAAACCCATAATTGAAATCAAATTATGGTAAATTTTCCTAGGAACCAAATTAAGAAAAATTTCATGGAATTCAAGTTATGAAATATTACATAGCATTCAAGTTATGTATACATAGCAAGTGAATTACTTTTAGTGGTGTTATATCCTAATTAATGGGTTATTGGATTTAATTTTTCAATTCAGTCCCGTTTTTAGCATAATTGATCGATTTCTTTCCTTTTTTTCGACATGTATCAAACGAGTTTTAAGGTATCAACACGCCTAATAAATATGAGATTTTTAGTAATTTAGGAAATAGTTGGTATAAAAAGGAATTGACCATATACAGTATGGAATTTGTAAAATTTTTCCAAACTTTTTTATGCACTTGAACTTAAGATTTTAATAGTTGGGCTAAAATTTAAGTATTGGGCTTGAGAAATGGTAAAGTTAAAAAAAGACATAAAATTTAATAAAATAATTATATTTCATTTATAAATAATATATAAATAATTATAAAATAATGTATATAATTTCTCAGTTTGATTTGGTTATTTTTGCAATTTTTTTAATAAAACTAAAATCAAGCTAAATAATATCGATTTTCAAAAATAAAAATCAAACCTAACCAACTATTGGTTCTTTTAAGCTGTTTGGTCCGGATTTCGATTCAATTTAATTCTTTAAGCATAACCATGAACAACCCTAATCATGAGATAAGTTATCTCGAGATTAATATACCACCCAAGAAGAGGGATAACTTATCCCAATACTACTTATTAATCCATGGAGAAGTTACCCGGGATTGCCAACCAAACAACAATTGTAAAATCGCTATATTTTATTTTTAAACTATTTGCACTTCACACGAAATGACCTATAAGTGACTTTGACCCTTTTCTTGGTTAAAGAATCACCAAAAATAATATCAAGAATTAAAAGATACTTTTGTTCAATAATATATATAATATATATATATAAGAAGATTGGGAGTCCACCCACGTGGCGCCCTAGCATTTATTCCTTTTTACCTATTTATATTTAATTTTTTTAACTTTTTTTACCATTTTATTTTATTTGCTTTTAAGAACTTAACGATGTGTCTCTTAAAATGACAATTTTTAAGCTTCCCTATTTAGTTATGCCTCTTCCTTTTTTCCTTTTTCCAGTAAAGCTCCTCTTCCCCTTTACCTCATCCCCAAATATCTTTCTCTCTTCATCCCACTCGCCAAAATTTTATTTTTTTTTTCCATTCACTTTTCAAATTTCGCTATGGGACTAACTCTAAGGCCTAGATGTGACACGGCGTATGAGAACCCAAGAGTCCCCACATAAACCTCAAGATACCAAAACCAGCATCATCGGTTCGAAAGCGCAATTAACAATAAACACATATTTCTAAGGGATGGGAAAGTAGGACTCACGTTATGGGATCATCATGGGGAAAGGGTTAACAAGAATTCACATATCACATAGCACATAAATACTGAAGGGCGGGTACATAGGACTCACGGTATGGGGCAATTCGGGACTTAGCATCTTTCCATCAACATATAGTCAAGTAACATGTCAATACTCAAAGATAACCAACTACATAGCATGGACTTAATCATAACTCATAGTATATATCGGAAAGAGGTTTACAAGGTGTCAAATAATGCCTCTATATAGATGGGTCGGGGGCCAAGACATACCCCGGACTCACCCTCAAGTACAAAAAAAATGAAAGAGGTAGCATTGATAGATGGATGGTGGTTCGTCCTAGAAAGATAGGATTCACTACTACAAGCAAAATCGAAATACAAGCTAAGCGATGAATAGTGGATGATCACGGTCCTCGGTCCCTACATGGTAAAATCATATAGGCAAGAGTATGCGTTAGTACGTTTGAATGTGCTAAGTATGCTGGATGCAATGCATGTAACTTACCAAAACCTGCATATCAACATTAGATGACAAGGCACATAATATAGAAAGAGTTGAATATCAAAGAATGTAATATAAAGAGATGCTATGAAAGTCATGATGCATGAAATACAAATGATACACTTATATATATAGGAGATGTGGCCTCAACTGACATAAGTAAGACCAAGCAACCTATTACTTAGAATTCCGATGAAATTGCCTCATCGATAAAGAAGTGGTCTACTTGCCAAGGGTAGACCATACTTCACCTTACAAAACAACCCCCATTACGTATGAAGTACCCTTCCTTATGGGATAACTCCCATTTCGGATAGGATTTATAAAAATCACTAACCAAATCAATGTATTTCTTCTCCTTAAGGGACAACTCCCATAACCAATATCGTCATAACCAACATTTTATCAAAATAATACTATAAAACAAAAATTAGGCTTAACCCATCATATAATTTCTCAAAATAATCCATGTACATGAATGCATATGCTATGAACAATGAGGGATGACATGGGTAACTAAGATTCAATCTAAAATTAACATTTATAATATGAAATTGAAGTGAAAAAATAAATAAATCCATATTAAAATCCATAGTGTAATCACTCATGCATAAATAATTCAAAAAGGGAACATGCATACTTATAATTTCATAAACCCAAAGTAGATCCTCACATAATGGTTTAAATCACATTAAAATCATCAAATAATACTACCCATGCACAAATAGAATTTGATAAATCATAATATTCAAAACCCTAAATTAAAGTAAGCAAAATCCATGTAGGTTTTCTTGAAAAATAATTTGGGTCTCCTTGATTGAAAGGAATCAAGGATCTACCCACATACCTTAGACTTTAAGTTCCTTGAAATTGAGTTGAGAAAGAATGGAAGCTTGGAAGTGGGTCTGGGAATCTAAATTTGTTCTTGAGTTTCCTTGAAATAGGTATTCGAGTCTTGGTGGAGGCTCTTGAGAGAACTGGGGGATGTACTTGAGATGCGAGTAATGAGTTTGATCCTCTGGAATAAAGTTTAGGTCTTTTGGTGAGGTTAAGATGGCATTGGAAGTCTAAAAAGGTCATTAGAGTAATTAAAATTTATGAAAATTGCCATTAGTGAAAGTATGGAAAATTTGACAAAGTGTGCCCTCACTGGAGGTTTTACTAGCCGTGTGGCACTAGACGGGTCGTGTGGAGTGCCCGTCAAAAGGTACTCAGAAAAAAAATGGGAGTTGGGAACACTTAAAAAAAATTCACGTCTCGTCACTTTGACGGACCACTTCATGGGTCGTGTGATACTTCACGATCTATTTAGTGGTCCGTTGCACCACATTGGTGCATGGAAATGTAGCCAAGCCACCCCACAGCTTAGGCTCATGAGTCGTCTAAGCCTCCACGGCCGGTCAAAGGTGCCCGTGGCACCACCCTTAACCAAAACTCCCTTTTATGCTACCTTGCCTCTCTTGCACACCCCACTAGTCATACGAACGGTCATTGGCAAGGCACACGGATTGTACCACTGGCCGTATCACATGCCTTAGGCCAAAAATGGCCCATTCCAGTGCCAAGCCATCCAAACGGCCCGTTAAAGGCAACACTACCTATCAAGTTGTCTGTTTGACATCATTGCACAAGAGTGTCTCACGAAAACGATCATAACTCCTTAATCCAATATCGAAATAAGGTCAAACGAAGTGCATTGCAAAGCTAACTCAAAGAGATTTCATTCGACAAATCGTGAGTCACCCAGTTTCTAGTGTGCTAAAAGTTATGCTTGTTTAAAGTTGACCCTTCTACTGGTACTTGTGTTGAACTTAGCCATTGGAAATCCATTTGAACTTGGCTTGACATAGGGGGGCCATGATGACCTTAAACAACATAAATAAGCTTGAAAAATTTTGGGTCCTTACATCATCTCCCCCTTGGGAACATTCGTCCCCGAATGCGCAATAACAAAGCTTGAAAGGCTTAGGTGAGAACATGAAACTTTCAAACACAAGATACCATGCATATTTCATCATTGGAAATTACAAAGCCATCAATCTCAAATCAAAAATAAAACCATTCAAAACATCATAAAAACCATTCTAATGCACATGTAAGCATGTAATACCATTAGACTGTAGAAAGAAAAAATTAGGACTAACGAGAAGGAAAGAACCTAATACCTTAAGCTTGAGGGAAAAGATGGGGATACCGCTTCATCATGTCCAACTCTGCCTCCCATGTAGCATTCTCCACATGTTGGTTCCTCTAAAGCACCTTCATCGAAGCCACATCCTTATTACAAATCTATCTCACTTGTCTATCCAAAATTCCTAATGGGGCCTGCTCATAAGACAAGTTCTCCTCCACCTCAATGTCTTCCAAAGGCACAATCGTACTAGGATACCCAACCATCTTTCTCAACGTGGACACATGGAACACCGGGTGACTAGAGCTCAAATCTGGGGTAACTCCACTCTAGATGCCACATTGCCAATTCGTTCAATAACTTCGTAAGGCCCAACATACTGGGGACTTAGCTTCTCCTTTTTGCTAAGACGCATCACTCCCTTCATAAGTGAGACTTTCACAAACACACAATCTCCAACTTGGAATTCAAGATCCCTCTTTCTAGCATCCGAATAGGACTTTTCGTGACTTTGTGCCATCTTCAACCTTTCTCTAATCAAATTCACTTTCTCCATAGCCTCTATTACCAAGTCCGCACCAATCAAAGCCGCTTCCCCCAATTATCCTACTGGAGATCTACACCTCCTACCATATAAGGCCTCAAACGGTGCCATACCAATACAAGCATGGAAGCTATTATTATAAGTGAACTAGGTGAGTGGAAGATGGTCATCCCAATTACCTTTGAACTCCAACACACAAGCCCTCAATATATCTTCCAAGGTTTGAATTGTCCTCTCGGCTTGTCCATCGATTTGGGGATGAAAGGTGGTATTCAACTTGACTTTAGTACCAAGTCCCCTTTGAAACGATTTCCAATAGTGTGAGGTAAATTAGGTACCTCGATCAGATATGATAGATCTAGGCACACCATGCAACCTTACCAAGTCCAGAATGTACAACTTCGCATAGTCTTCAGCACCAAAAGTAGTCTTAATCGGTAAGAAATGAGCCAATTTAGTCATCCGATTGACGATAACCCAAATAGAATCAAATTGCTTCCGAGTCCAAGGCAACCCAACCACAAAGTTCATATTTATGTCTTCCCACTTTCAAGTAGGAATCTCAGTGTCTTGAGCCAATCCACCGGGCCTTTGATGCTCCACCTTCACTTGTTGACAATTTGGGCATTTGGGTACAAACTTGGCTATGTTGCTCTTCATACCATGCCACCAATACATCTCCTTCAAATCTCGATACATTTTAGTGGACCCCAGGTGAATGGAATAGTGAGAATTATAGGCTTCACTCATGATCACCTTCCTAAGATCATCCACATCCAGAACACATAATCGATCTTGATACCAAAGTACACCATCTCCCTTGGGAGAAAACCTCAATATTCTTTTCGGCAACTAATTTCTTCAATTCAACCAAGGACGGGTCTAGATCTTGCTTAGCCTTCACATCAACAACCACCGAGGATTTGGTCCCATTTAGAACATGTATACACCATCATTAAAATTGGCCACTCTAATAACCAATCTGGCTATCCATCCCTTGCCAACTCCCTCTTGTCTTCCTCAATATGAGCCACGCTTCCCACGGGTAGCCTACTAAGAGCATCGATTACCACATTTGCCTTACTGAGGTTATATAGAACACTCATGTCGTAATCATTTAGGAGTTCCAACCATCTTCTTTGTCTCAAATTAAGGTCTTTTTGAGTAAACACATATTGCAAGCTCTTGTGATTGGTGAAAACATCCAGATGAACCCCATACAAATAATGTCTCCAAATTTTCAAAGCAAAGACCACCATCGCTAACTCAAGGTCATGAGTTGGGTAGTTATGCTCATGTACCTTCAATTGCCTTGATGCATAAGCTATCACCTTACCATGTTGCATAAGTACACAACCCAACTCAATTCGAGAGGCATCATAATATACCACGAACCCGTCCATGTCATAGGATAGAGTAAAACCCGGAGCCAATGTAAGTCGATCCTTCAAAGTTGAAAAACTCTTCTCACACTCATCCGATCATACAAACTTAGCCTTCTTTTGAGTCAATTTAGTCAAGGGAGAAGCAATAGATGAGAACCCCTCAACGAACCTTCTATAATAGCCCACTAACCCAAGGAAGTTTCACATGTCCGAAGGAGTCAACGGTCTAGGCCAATTTTTGTCACCTCAGTCTTCTTCGGATCCACCTTTATACCATCACCGGACACCACATGTCCAACAAAAGCAACCTCACCTAACCAAAACTCACACTTGCTAAATTTGGCATGCAACTTCTTCTCTCTTAAGGTTTGCAAAACCGACCTCAAATGACCCATACGCTCCCATTCACTTTGGGAATTGATAAGAATATTGCCAATGAAAACAACCACAAAACTATCAAGGAAAGGCTTGAACACCCGATTCATAACATCCATGAACATGGCCGGAGCATTAGTTAGGCCAAACGACATCACAACATACTCAAAGTGCCCATACCTTGTTCAAAAGGTCATCTTGGGAATGTCACATTCTCTAACCTTTAACTGATGATACAAGGAACGTAAGTTAATCTTCGAAAAGTGAGTAGCTCCTTGAAGTTAGTCAAACAGGTCATTGATCCTAGCCAATGGATACTTATTTTTAATGTCACCTTATTTAGTTACTTATAATCGATATACATCCGAAGGGATCCATCTTCCTTTCTTACAAATAACACCGAAGCACCCCATAGAGATATACTTGGCCTGATAAAACCCTTCTCTAACAAATTTTTCAACTAATCCTTCAATTCTTTCAACTCAGCCGGTGCCATACGATAGGGAGGAATAGAGATAGGTTGAGTATCCAGAAGAAGATCTATGCCAAAGTCTACCTCCTTTTCAAGAGAAATATCAGGCAAGTCCTTGGGAAACACGTCTGGAAACTCATTCACCACCGGGACAGACTAGAGCGCAGGCAATTCGAACTCCACATCTTTAACCCTCACAATGTGATTATACGCATCCCTTGGAGATCATCTTCCGAGTTTTGAGGTAGAAAATAAACCGACCTTTAATAGCGGAGTCACTACCTTTTCATTCAAGGACGGTCTCACCAGGAGGTTGGAATTTGACCTTCCGGTTCTACAATCTACAAAGGCATATGATGCATGCAACCAATCCATTCCAAGAATCACTATGTTCCACAAGATCACACGAGAATACCAGGACAACTATGATAGACTCTATGTGCAACAACAGATTCACCCATGGGGGTATAAACCGAGTAAGGCTCCCTCAAAATTTCTGGAGTCAAACCAAATTTAATAGCCAACAGAGGGGTCAAAAAAGACAAGTTTGCACCTAGATGAAGCAAAGCATTAGCATCAAAATCTAAGACTTTTAATGCACCAGTCACAATATGCAGAGCCTCTTCAACTTCCTGACGCACATGAAGAGCATAGAACCTGTTGTTCCTCGAAGTGACACCCTAAGGAACCCTTGGTTGACCTTGTCCACCTTGAGCCACCTGACCTTGACCTTTCGGAAGGTTCTTAGGACAATTGGCAACTTTGTGATTCTTATCACCACATCAGAAGCAAGCACCCAATACTTTACAACAAGCACCTGTGTGGTGATTCCTACACTTAGTATACACAGGGTACCCCTAACCACTAGCAACCGGTGTCTTAGGAGGAGGAACCTTAGCATTAGCAATCCGAGCACTTGAACCTTGGCTTTGTTAGAATTGGCCAAAACCACCACAACAGAGACGAACTTGTGCATTCTTGCACGAGGATCATCCACAAGTGTCGGAGCATACTTGGAGAGCTTAGTGAACTTGAGGGAATAATCTCTCACACTCATATTAACCTGCCTGAGATTGATAAACTAGTCATCTTGGCTTCCCTAAGCTAAAGTGGGAAGAAACGATCCAAAAAAGTAAGCTTGAAGTCTGCCCAATTAACAGCATAACCACAAACCCTCTCCATAGACCACTGAGTATACCACACCTGTGCTACATCCTTCAACTGATAGAAAGCTAGCTCATCCCTCTTCTCAGAAGTGACACCCATGGCATTTTATACCTTGGAGAGCTCATCAATGAACTCCTGAGCATCCCCGTCAACCTTAGACCCAAAGAACTCCGGAGGATTTATCCGGGTGAAATCTCTCACTCTAGAAGCCGGAGTGGAATCCCGAGGAAGGTTAGCCTGCCTATCCTGAGTACACCACTTAGGCAAGCATGCAAAGGCCGTACAGAACTCACCATGCGTGACAGGCTCATACAGAGGCCCTTGAGGTGCTTGACCCTCGTTAGCTGGGGCGGATCTGGCAGGTCTACCATGAGGCATCTTCTGTAATAGAGTAAGGGCACCATCAAGATCAAGAAGCTAACTAACTATTCATAGCATGAAATAAGACATGAAAAATTGAGATAATTTCTAGAACGTCGTCGTAACCTCCCCTTATAGGCATGGTGCACTTCACACCTATAAATAGGACTCTACTTGATGCGGTATATTAGACTCCGAGGATCATTTACAAACCTAGGGCTCTGATACCATCTTTGTCACGATCCAAACCTAGGGCCCAGATGTGCACATCGTATGGGAACCCGAGAGTCCCTAAACAAGCCTCAAGATACCAAAACTCGTATCATCACTTCAGAAGCATCATTAACAATCAACACATAGTTCTAAGTAATGGAAAAGTAGGACTCATGCTATGGGGGTATCAGGGGGAAAGGGTTAACATGAGTTCACATAACACATAGCACATAAATACTAAGGGGCAAGTATGTAGGACTAACGGTATGGGGAAATTCGGGACTTAGCATTTTTCCATCAACATAAGGTCAAGTCACATATCAATACTCAAAGATAACCAAATACATAGCAGGGACTTAATCATAACTCGTAACATATATCGTAAAGAAGTTTATAAGGTGTTAAACAATGCCTCTACATAGATGGGTCGGGGGCCAAGACATACCCCGGGCTCACCCTCAAGTAATAAAAAAATGAAAGAGATAGCATAGATAGATGGATGATGCTTCGTCCTTGAAAGATAAGACTCACCACTACAAGCAAAATCGGAATCCAAGCTAAGCATCGAACGGTGGATGATCAGGGTCCTGGGTCCTTATATGATAAAATCATGTAGGCAAAAGTATACGTTAGTACATTTGAATGTACTAAGTATGCGGGGTGTAATGTATTTAACTTACTAAAACCTGCATATCAACGTTAGATGACAATGGCACATAATATAGAAAGAGTTGAATATCAAAGAATGTAATATACCGAGATGCTATAAAAGTCATGATGCATGAAATACAAATGATGCACTTATATATATATATAGGGAATGTGACCTCAACCGACATAAGTAAGACCAAGCGAGCTATTACTTGGAATCCTGATGAAATCCCCTCATCAGTAAAGAGGTGGTCTACTTGCCAAGGGTAGACCATACTTCACCTTACGGGACAACTCCCATGTTGCATGAAGTAACCTTCTTTACGGGACAACTCTCATTTCGAATATGATTTTCACAAATCACAAATCAAATCAAAGTATTTCTTCTCCTTAAGGGACAACTCCTATTTCGGAGGCATCTTTCCTTACGTGACAACACCCATTTCGGAAAGAAAACCTATGCTAGGCACATAGTTCAAGGAAAGAGAGCAAACCCTCTATCCGTCGGTGCTAAGTTGTCATCCTACACAAATACATATACGTGTATGTATATATGTATGTATACACATATACTTTCAAGAGACGATAATCGCTTCCAGGACCATTTCAATGCACTCTTAGACTCAAAGGCTAAAACATAATTTCAATAGTCAATGTTCTCATGCATAGGAATAGCCCATTCATATACAAAATGGTGCAAGCACCCAAAATGCTCAAAGAGCCAAATCAAAGACATATATGTGATAACAGTATTGTCATAACCAACATTTTATCAAAATAATAGCATAAAACAAAATTCGACTTAAACCATAACATAATTTCTCAAAATAATTCATGTACATGAATGCATATGCTATGAACAATGAGGGATGACATGGATAATTAAGACTCAATCTAAAATCAACATTTATAATATGAAATTGAAGTGAAAACATAATTAAGTCCATATTTAAATCCATTGTGTAATCAATCATACATAAATAATTCAAAAAGGGAACATGCATACTTATAATTTCATAAACCCAAAGTAAATCCTCATATAATGGTTTAAATCACATTAAAATCATCAAATAAACACTACCCATACACCAATAGAATTTTAGGAATCATAATATTCAAAACCCCAAATTAAAGTAAGCAAAATCCATGTAGGTTTCCTTGAAAAATGATTTTGGGTCTCCTTGATTAGAAGGAATCAAGGATCAGCCCACATACCTTAGACTTTAAGTTCCTTGAAATTGAGTTGAGAAAGAATAAAAGCTTGAAAGTGGGTCTTGGAATCTAAACTTGTTCGTGAGTTTCCTTGAAATAGGTATTGGGGCCTTGGTGGAGGCTCTTGAGATAATTGAGAGTGTATTTGAGATGAGAGTAATGAGTTTGATCCTTCGGAATAAGCTTTAGGTCTTTTGGTGATGTTAAGATGGCATTGGAAGTCTAAAGAGATCATTAGAGTAATTAAACTTTACAAAAACTGCCATTAGTGAACGTATGGAAAATTTGACAAAGTGTACCCTCACTGGGGGTTTGACTACCCGTGTGGCACTCGACGGGTCGTGTGGAGTTCCCATCAAAAGGTACTTAGAAAACAAAAGGGAGTAGGGAACACTTAGAAAAAATTCACGTCTCGTCACTTTGACAGACCACTTCACGAGGCGTGAAAACACGGTCCGTTTAGTGGTCCGTTGCACCATATTTGGGCACGAAAATGTGGCCAGGCCACCCCACGACTCAGGCTCACGAGCCATCTGAGCCTCCACGACCCATCAAAGGTGCTCGTGGCACCATCCTTAGCCAAAACTCCCTTCCATGCTACCTTGCCTATCTTGCACATCCCACGAGTCATCCAAACGGTTAGTGGCAAGACATGGCCCGTGCCACTGGCCGTGTCACATGCCTTAGGCCAAAAATGGCCCTTTCCAGCCCCAACCCATCAAAACGGCCTGTCAAAGGCAACGCTGCCCGTCAAGCTGTTCCTTTGACACCACAACACAAGAGTGTCTCATGAAAACGATCATAACTGCTTCATCCAACATCAGAATGAGGTGAAACCAAGTGCGTTGCAAAGCTAACTCAAAGAGCTTTCATTTGACATGTCGTAGGACACCATTTCCAAGTGTGCTAAAAGTTATGCCTGTTTAAAATTAATCCTTCTATAGTACTTGTGTTGAACTTAGCCAACGGAAATTCCTTTGTACTTTGCTTGACATAGGGGGCCCATGAAGGAATTAAACAACATAAATAAGCTTGAAAAATTTCGAGACCTTACATAAACATATTTTATTTGGCAACATAAACTTGAGCAGATACTTCAACAAGTAAAACCAGTCACAGTTATTCTTGGAAACAAGTTTTACGAACAAGTGAGAGTGTAATTCAACATAAAACCATTATCACACTCGCCAAGAGTAATTAATATTCTTGCTTTTGCATAAACCATTAGTCACAGATACATCAATGACTATTGGTAAGGTAATTAACAAGTTTGTTAAAGAGATTGATGCATTCAACGGAGGTTATAGCATCATCCTACTACATCATGAAAATTACAATTGCCATTCATGGATCTCACAACCCCCATGGATCAAATAAAAGCAGTAAAATCAGCAAAAGTCCATTAAAAGATATAGCATTATTTGAAAAGTGTTACAACAATGCCATCAAATAACAATCAACAGTCACTATTTCTTTTACATCAGTTCAATCAATTACTCGACAACCATGAGGCATATTTTCCCATCTGTCGGAGTGAAGTCAACGTAAAACCATTAAAGTTTGTTGAAGAAATTGACATGTTCAATGGAGGTTATAACATCATCCTGACAGAGACAAAGTGTCCAACTTAAATGAAAACAACCAAATTGGAGTTATACAGGCATATATATTCTTCAAATAGATTTTCTTTTAGTAAGTTTACATAAGTTTTTTATGCTATGGTCTACTTTGTGACATTTAATTACTCTCAAATATATCTATATAGTGAATGTTTATTTACCATTTTCTGCATAGACAATGATAGTGAGATAAATCATTTGTTCTTTTGTTGTATTCTTTTGTCAAAAATTTTTGAGTACTATAGATTTTAAAATTTCCCGTTATTTCAATATTTGATTTTTTTCATTTTAAAAGATTACAAGAAATCATTGAGAAAAAAACCTAAAAGGTATCTTGCTCCCTTTCATTTGTTTCGAGCCTGAATTTTATAACTTACATGAAGAGTTTAGTGTTTGTTATGGCTAATGACTGACTCAAAGAGTTTGAACTTTTTTAAACATACTAAATATGCTATGTTACATAAACTTAAAGGATATTTCTTTAACTCTCTTTATTAGGACCTAGGAGAATGTTGCTTTTCTTTTTAATCTTTTTCTCACTTTTTTTTTAATTCTCTCATCTTCGCCTTTATATTTACATCGAAGTTCAATGGAATATTGTATGTTTTAGACTCTGACAACCTTTTTTTATTTCACAGAATGTCATATGAGTTTAATCATAAATTCGGCTGATCTTTTTTCACACGCACGGTAGAACTTCAAATTTACATGAATTATTGTGCTTAAAATACATTGTCATAAATACAAAATATAGTACTTTAATTATCTCAATCAAATTTATAATATATCATATAATATATTATATTAGTTGTTCTCCCTGATAATCATGCGCTTAGCGCGGGCAATTTTACTAGTTTGTCTTGTCTAGTAAATAAATGTGTGATGCAAGGAAAAAAAAAGTTATAACTAAAAAATATAAATACCCACTAATGTCTTGATTGGCTGAAAATGTAGGATTATGCCTAGCGAGGTACCTTTTCAATCTCTTGGATTTCACTTCTCTCGAATCTTCCGTGGTTCACGATTTTCTCTGCTTCCCTCGCTCCATCATCTTCCATCCATGTCAATTTCCGCCAACATCCCTCATCGTCCCCTTCATCACCCTAATTCACCATACCTCAAAACGTTAAAATCCTCTTCTTTACATTCAACAGCCACTAAATTAACCTTCTTTAGATCTATTACCATTGAAAGAATTTCGACAAAATCTGTTTCTGCAACCCCAACAGGTGCTGCTGCTTCTTCAGAATCCTCCTCCTCATCTCTCCAACCCATTGAAGAGCTCCCACCAAAGCTTCAAGAAATCGTCAAGCTTTTTCAAGCAGTTGAACAACCAAAGGCTAAATACGAGCAACTCTTGTTTTACGGCAAGAATTTAAAGCCACTTGATACCCAGTACAAGACTAGTGAAAATAAGGTTCAGGGTTGTGTTTCACAGGTTTGGGTTAGGGCGTATTTTGACTCTGAGAGAAATGTTGTATTTGAGGCTGATTCTGATTCGATACTCACTAAAGGTCTTGCTGCTTTATTAGTTCAGGGACTTTCTGGAAGACCTGTAGAAGAGATTGTAAAAGTTTCCCCTGATTTTGCTGTCCTTTTAGGGTTGCAACAAAGCCTAACTCCTTCTAGGAATAATGGTTTTTTGAATATGTTGAAGTTAATGCAGAAGAAAGCCCTTCAGTTGTACGTTGAATCTGAGAAAGCTGCTAATACAGGCCAGAGCGAGTTATCAAGTGCCTCGTTGACTGAGGTTTCGTCCGGGTCCCTTGGTGTTAATGGTAATGGAAATGTTGAGTCTGCTGGTGCTGAAGTTAGTGGAAACAATGCAACTGTTGATGCTACTGATAATGGTGTTTTGAGGAGTAGAGGAATGAGAATCAAGGAGAAATTAGAGAAGGAACTTAGGCCTGTTGAACTAGAAGTTGAAGATATATCTCATCAGCACGCAGGACACGCAGGGATTAGAGGCAGTGATGGAGAGACTCACTTTAATTTAAAAGTAGTGTCTAAGGAATTTGAAGGCAAGAGTTTGGTTAAGAGGCATAGGATGATTTACGGTTTACTGCAAGATGAGTTGCATAATGGACTACACGCGTTGTCAATTGTAGCTAAGACACCGTCCGAAGTTGGTAGTAGTTGAATTGCTAAGCGTCAAGAGAGGTCTGGTTCTTTTTTTCCTGTAAACTTTTCATCCTTTTAGAATTTATTGAAAAATATACCTCATAATAACTAGTTGCTGGATTGTTCGTTTTGTCGTGAGAATCTTGATAAAATAGTTTCTGGAGCTATTCAAAACTAAGTTTCCTTTCCTCCCAAGAATCATATCAGTACACAAACTTCAATTGTCTATTAACTGCAGTAATTTGGTTCCTTCATGTTAGAATAGGATTATATGTTCTAACACTTCAATCTTATCAACTTTCTGTGTGACATACTTGGACCTACTAACCAACTTCAAAAATGATAAACTAGCTATTTGTTGCATCAACATCAAAAATACATCAAGAATAACATACCTTGCGTAATCTCACTAGTGGGGTCTGACAGGGATAGAGTGTATGCATATCTTACCTCCTACCTTGGGAGGTAGAGACGCTGATTTTGATAAACCTCTGCTGAAGGAAAAGCATATCTAACCAGATCAAAAAAGAAATAATATGAATAAATCATGGACTTTAGAAAGTATGAGAAAGCATTCTGAAGGAAAAGAAGAAAAAGAAACAGTAACTACAAGAAAATAGTGTGATAATCGAAGTACCAAAGAGTTATCATTCCTTCAAAATGCTCTTTCCTTTTTCTTCCCTATAAGTCTGTATAATTGTCGATGGGACTACTTCCTGTTGCCTGCTTCTTCATTATTTGGAGTGCCAGAGTTATTTAAATTATAGTTGCCCAGTTAACAATGAAATTTTTATCTTTATCTTGTTCAACGATGTTGCAAGTTTTTCTAGTTTCATCTCAACTTGATGAAATGCAATTACAATATCCTTTTCTAGTAAATCTACTTTGTTTGACCTTTCATTTTTATGGTAACTTAAAATACTATTACTTTAAGGTTTTAATGTAAATTCATGATGCATATAAAGAAGTCTACCTCTAGTGAACTATGTTTCTGCTATTTCCAAGTTGCATCTGGAGGATTTATGAGAGCTATAGAAGGTCTTGTTAGATGTCACTCTTTTCTCTTGTGACTTAGTTACCCGAGGAATCCATATATCAATTTAGTTCTGTGGAGTATCTGGACAATGCCAAAAAATTTCTTCCATTGCAGATTATCTGGACAATGCTGGGATATTTCTTAAACATCTGTGGCACAATGATGCCAGAGACTATAAGGGGTTTGTTTGTACAGTGGCAATTCCAAAGAATATCCAGAAAGCTAAGCAGATATGGAGGACCACTCCATTGTGCGTATTTTGGACTTTATGTTGGAAGGAACAAAGCTTGCTTTGAAGGGTATAGGGATGACATCTCTAGAATTTTGAAAACATGTATTTATAATGTATATTATTTGGTGTAAATGCAGTTCTTTGGTTGATCTGCATCTGTTTTTGGATTCTTGGATCTGTTAGGAGGGTTGCAGGGTGTTTGTGTTTGTTCTGGGATCTTTTGCTTTGTACTTCCTGTACCTTCTTCATACCTTATTAATAAACTTGTACTTCTTTTTGTTTTAAAACAATTTAATTCTGAAGAAAATGCAATATGTAGAAATAAATACTGTGGGGAGGTGCATGGGATTCTGTTCTTTTCTTTTTTTTTTTTTTGAGAAGGTAACAACTGAGCATGTGGGATTCTTTAGAAAGAAATTTTCTATATGGCACTCTATTATTCCTCAAGGAATAGTATATTTGGCAATCAGAAATTCAGAGTCATGAAGTACAATGCCTCATAGGTTGACAGTACTCCTTCCGTTTAAAAAAGAATGACCTAGTTTGACTTAGCACGGAGTTTAAGAAAGTACAGAAGATTTTTAAATGTTGTGGTCCTAAATTAAAGTAATGTATTATGTACCAAAATGTCGTTTAATCTTGTGGCATTAAACATTGCCTTAAACATGTCATGTGGAAAGTTGAAATTAAAGTGTTGCCAGAAAAGGAAAAGGGTCATTCTTTTTTAAGTGGACTGAAAAGGAAAGTAGATATTCTTTTTGAAATGGAGGGAGTATATCTTTTTGGATGCCTTAGCCTCCTCTAGGCTTTGTTACTGGGGGTTGTATAGCGTGCAAAGGAGCACCAAATCAATCTGATTTTGGTTCCTTAAGATGAACCCACAGTGATATGGTTGCTAGTGATCATTTTCCGGAACAAAGCATTTGGGATACATCTGATGCCAAATTCACGAAGAAGCCCTTTAGTTTATGGGTTATTGAGGATGAGTTAAGACATTTCATTGTTTGCAGTGGTTTCAAGAATACTCCAAAGAGGCTTGCTGGTCGAGATATGGCTAGTGGTCTAGATGATATGGTGGTTGACGCAGAAATCAGAACATTCTCCGGAGCCCTTTATGATGAATATGGTGACCGCCTGGTAATCAATTTATGCTTTTCAGTAGCTTTAAATTCTGCTGCACAAATGTAATTGCCCAATTGGTTAAAGTAGGTGTCTATCAATAGAATAAACTGCAACTGTTTGAAGATACTTCTACTAGGTTATATAGACGCAGGCAACTTGTAAAATTTTTTCAGTTCTACTTGTATTACTAGATGGTTATCATATATGGCATCTCCTTGTTATAACATCATGAATACATATATGATCAATCACCTTTGATGCAGTAACATGTATTTGGTAACTAGCTTGATTAAATTACTAAAGCAGCTGATAGGTACAAAGTATTTCCCAGTGTTGGACATACAATCTCCAAACACTGTGAAGGGTGATCAAAGAAAGCAAAATTACATCAAGAATCTAATCTCAAAAACATTAGCCTAATGATAGTAATTAAGCATGGCTCGTCTAGAATGCAAACAAGGAAATAGAGAGCCCCTGCAGTGAATTGCTTGAGCAGTCAGTCTTTTGAGTTTTTCAAGGCTTCTACTTTTCATTTGAAACAGCCTTTAAGTTCTTGTGCCACACCAAGTAAAGACATGATGTTATGGATAATCTGTAGAGAGCTATGTTGGTTGGACTCTTCAAAATGTCAACGGTTGCGCACTTGGATGCATCATCAGAAGTGAAGAGTCCACACAACTTAGGTAAAGAGCACCTTGCACTGAGTTGCCTTTCGCATGAGCAATAGGCTACATCATTTCATCCTTCCATTCCTGGGATCATCTTTGAATACCTAGCCATAAGAGAATTTTGTCCCAGATAGTAGTGAGTATAATGGCATTTGAAGAATAAATGATCCGGCATCTCATCATTGTTGGTGCAAAGGGAACAAGACAGGCCATGTCTAACACTCCATTTTGCTAATCTGTCTCTAGTCAGCAGCCTTTTCCACATGGCCAAATACATTTTAAACTTCTCTCTAGGGGCTCCATGGTTGTCGCATAGTAATTTCCTGTATAGTCACCTCTCAATTTACAATAGACCACCTTTGTGCTGAATTTAGTCCTGAGGATGACATCCTGCTCCTCGTAGCCAGCTATTTACTATGTTCTTTTGGCGTTGAGGATCTTCTTAAGCATCCCTATCATTCACATCCCAACACTTCCACCTTTGATGTAGTATGCGACCCGTCAGATTTATAGCCTGTGTTTTTTCAAGCATGGATTCTAGAAATGTTCACTAGTAGCAGTTCTATTGCAATCATTCATGTCAAAGAAGCCAAGGCCTTCAGCAGTTTTCAGCTTTTTTTGAGAAGTTTTTCTTAAAGAAAGTGCTTTTCAAAAAAGTTCTGTGGGAGATCAGCAGTTTGTGATTGGCCAATATTTTCAAAATGTATTTTAAGTGTCAAAGGACGAAAAAAGGATTTGCATTTAAGTTGTCAATTATTTTTGATATGGGTCTTTTTGTAATTTAAAAAAAAAATTCAAAAGCACTTATTTTTAGGAGAACCCACTTTTTCGCACTAATGCTTCAAACTAAGACACAACTTCTGTTACTATTTAGAAACACTTATTCTATTGTGAAACTATAATAAGTGCTTCTATTGAAAAATAAGCACTTCAGATCTTTCAAATGCTTGGTGAAACAGGTCATGAATGCTTCAACTTGCTATTTTTGCTGAATTTCATCATCACTGGACAGAGTATATGTATTATCAATATTCATCTCTTACTGTTCAACTCAATTTGCAGATAGTTCTTAGGCATAATATATAAATTGGACCCTAGATTTGGCTTCAAATTATAACTATAACCTTTAGCTTTCATAATGCACTAGTAGGCACTTTAACTATCCAACACTTAAACTAAAAGACTTTTAACTTTCAGAGTGCACAAATACTTAGTATTGCCTACTTGTTGAAGTGTTGAAGTAAATTGTTTTTTGTTGAAGTGTTGGATTTAAAGTGCCTACTTGTGCACTATGAAAGTTAAAGGTCAAACTTAAATTTGAAGCCAAGTTTAGGGTCTGATTTATGTATTACGCCTAGTTCTTATGTGTAATGTGTCTTTCAGTGACCTAACTTTCAGTTTACATCAGAGGTCTGACTTCCGGTGACCCTTTCGTTGGCTACAATGATGATTCATACTCTCAGGGGCCATTGACGGATTATTGAGGTTTTTCTTCTATTGGCTTTTGTAAACTTCCCTGTGCTTCTTTCATTATTAATGTAACAGTTCTGCTAATCAGTAATATGAGGATGAATTATGATTTTTTTTTGCATTGCAATGGGAACTAGAATTTCAGGGTCCTGATACTCTGATGACACATCATGTGGAATGTCTCTTCCTTGCCATTTTTCTTGTATGAAATCCATACGTTACTGGATCATGGAACTACTGATGATATAAAAGTTTTTTGTGGGCAATTAAAACATTTTCATTACCCAAATTGGGTTGTATGGCTGCTATGTCGTATGACTGATGAACTTTTTCTTTGGTCATAAAAAAGAAGTTCCTCAGTTATACGAGAGCATAGCAGCCATACAACTAGCAAGCTAACCATAATTTCATCATTTCTACCAAACAAAGAGCTAGAGATTGGGGATAGAAATTAAGCTCTGCTAGTCTTTTGTCCAGTCGAGGAATCATTGATCCTCTAAAGAAAACCTCTTTGCACTATCTTCCTTGTGATCAGTTGAGGGGGACTGCTTTTGCTTTGGAATGTTCTCTGATTTCGTTCAATCCATACCTGATACACAGTTGCTGTCACGCTAATTCTGTAGATTGTGTTTCTGGATCTTTTCATATTAGCATATATACATGCCCAACTCAACTCCTCTTGCCAAGGTAATACTTGTCTATGTACCCCTTGTCATTGCAGAACTTTGGACCATATGTACTTAGCAAATTCACAAAAAAAGAACAAATGATCAGTGGTCTCACAAGCTCTATCACATAATGCACAATCTCTAGCAGTTATAGGTAGACATACTTCCTCCCATGCAAATAGATGTTTCTTTGTTATTTCAACCCCATTTGTCCAAAGGAACTTCTTAGTTATAAATAATAATATAGCATACTTATATGAAAATTTAAGTAGTATCATAAGTTATTCATGATGATAGTATTATAATCTATATATTATAAGATATAAGAATAGTTAGAATAAGATTGTATAGGTACTGAGGTAGAAGCTTAACTTATTCATAGGAGGTTGGAGTCTCGTGCTGATAACGCGTCGTGAAATGAAGAAAATATATTAAAACTAAAAAGGGTTATAAAAGAGAACATGTAGTATTCCTTATTTACTCTTTGTTCTTCTTTTCTCTCTACAGATTTTGTTACAAGAAAAGGGTATTTATACTTGTGTATACATGGCCATTAATGGATATGCATTGCCATGTATATACTTTGTGCACCAAGTACTTTACATAGATAATTAAGTTACAACACTAATTAAAAAGAGTGTAAATCCATCTTACACATGTGTATTGTGTGTATATATATGGTGCCACAAAATATATTTTATGGACATAGAAAATATTTATTTGGACATCTATTTTACAACATGATGATTTATTACTGCTTTGGATTTATAGTTTATTCCTTTGTATGATTGATGAACCAACAATATTTTATTATTCCCTCTGTTCAATTTTATTTGATTCCTATACTATTTTGGGATGTTCAACAATACTTGTTCACTTTCTAAAATTAATGGATAACTTACCTATTTCTATCGATTTTATCCTTATTTAATACTACATCAAAATTTTCAGTACATTGAAATATTTTATGTCAAAGTTAATCTTTCAAAGCCTAATAAATGGCTTAATAAAGTTCCATGCGTAGATTTTAATTTTTGATTTTTTTAAGTTGAAGGGTTTTATTTCTTTCGAAGGAATAGAAAGATGTCTTGTGCACTTATGATTGTGAAGACTTCAAGGAGTTTTTATAGTTGACACAAATTGTTATAGTTAGATTTAATTTGTCTTAATAAATTAGATGACTTATATTAAATAGGGATAATTTGGTAAAATTATTTTTATCATTTGGGGATCGTTTGGTACAAAAATGAATAATGCAGGGATTAGTAATGTTAGGATTATTTTTTATCTCATGTTTGATTTATTGTTTTTCATTTGATTTTATGTTTGATTTAAAATTCTATAAAAAGTTTTTTCAGTTATGCCCTTGAATTATAATGAGATTTTTTATTTCATGTAATTAGATCAATATAGATTATTTTTTGTAACTTCTAACTAGTTAAGAAAATAATCACAGATTGAGAATAAAAAGAGGTGCGCATCCTAATCTTCGCAATAGAAAAGGTCAAAAATTAAAAGGGAATTTGAAATGTTTGAAATGTTTACTAGTCAACTGGTAACTGCAACAAAATCAACCATCTTTAGTTTAATAAATTGTTGACCTACCTCTTTTGTAAAAAAATATACACGAATTTTTTTCTAAAAAGATCAATTATATCTAAAAAAAAAGAAAATTTTTTCTAAAGAGCTAAACCTATCTTAAAAAATCAACCTACAATTGTGTTGTGCGTATTGATTAATAAAACGAGGAAGATTAGGATGCGTATGTTTGATGCGAAGAAAAATATTTTTTAAATTAATAAGTAATATTTTATTATTTTTATTGTGTTTGATAAGTAATAAAAATAATATTATTTTAAAAATATTTAAATATATTTATTGAAGTCATCACTACATGTCATCCTTCTATTGGTCCATATAAAATATATTTGTGTTTGAGACGCACACACTTTTATCTTTTATCTGATTTTTATTTTGTATCAAATAGGTATAAATTTGTTAAAATTAAAATTTAAAGTGTTAAATAGGTACAATACTAGATTAAAGTGTTTAAATGAAATATATGAGTAATTTTAAGGAATCGGATATGATTTAAGTCTTAGATATATAATGAAACTAGACGAAAACCTTTTCAAAAAGTTGACTTTGGAAGGGAAGGTGGAATAACCTCAGATTCCCTTATAAGCTTTTCTGCTTTGTATGTATTGTACTTTCTATTTTTAAGTGAAGGTAACAAAAATTCAAAATTCATTCAAAATCAAAAGTTAGAAGCTTGAATAATATCACAATTACGATCAGACTATAATTAATTTTCATTTATTTTCAAAATCAATTTTTTTTTATTTTCTTAAACTTCGTAAATTAGATCATTCTTTTTTAAATGAAGTATTTTTTTTTTCAAGTATGTGAGATAGAATATTTTTTATCAAAAAAACTTAATAAGTTAATTAAAAATAATTTGGAGTTAGAGCATACTTCGCTTAGCTTAAAAGATGGTCAAATCTGTTTTTAAACTCTTTTTAGCTTATAAAAGTGTTTGACGAATTTCAAAGTAGTTTTAAAAAAGTTAAAATTTGCTTTAAATAAGTTAAAATCAGCACCCCCAACTTTTATTTTTTAGCTTAAAAGTTGTTATAGTTTTTGGCCAAAATAATTACCTTTTTACTCTAAATATTTTTTCATATTCCCAAAATTATCCTTAACTAAAGTAACCTGACTACTTTCTCCCTTTGTATTATTTCAATTCAAACCACAAGTTAACACTCTTCTCGGCGCGCTCTCTCTTTTGACAAAGCTTAAGTTCTCTTCTCCGGCACTATTGATGTAAGTTTTACTATTTTTTTATTTTTTCATTAGTTTTTACTGTAAAATTATTACTAATCCAACTTTTCTTCTTGTTTAAAAAATTGGGTACTGCAAAAATTTCATCTTTAACTTGTATATATAAAATTTACTTAAATAATAAATTTATATTGATATTGAATTAAAATATAAATTATTTTACTTTATTTTATTTTTTTAGACAGAAGAATCTTAAAGTAATCAGTTTTTATAATGTTAACAGCTTGAAGAATATTTCAGACATTTTTAATTAAAAAGGTTCTTAACAACACTTATGTGCCAAACATATCAATAAATTTTTTTTTTCAGCTACAACACTTTTATCTAAACACATAATTGCTTATTTTTTAAATAAATTTCAGCACTTTAAAAAGTGTTTCTAAAGTACTTTTTAAAAGTTATTTTTTTCAACTAAGCCAAACAGGCTCTTAATTCCCTACTTGGGATTTTATCCCCTACTTAATTTTGTTTTAAGTTAATAAACAACAGGTTCAGATAGTACTTCAGTAAGGTTTCTTGGCAACCAATTATTCCCAGCTGATAGTATATTTTATAAAATTTCATATTCAATTTTGAATAAGCTTCACATCAATCGATTTTTTTGTAATGTTTCATATTTTATTTTAATTTCTCCTTTGTGTGCTAACAAATAATAATATTTCATTCATTTTAATTTATTTATCAGCCTTTCATTTTTTACCAGTTTCAATTTATCTATAGTAATTCTTTTTCTCTATCATTTTATATGACACATTTAAAATAAAAAGTAAGATTCAAAGAACATTTTGATAAATAGCACACATTTTAGTTTAATATCATAAAATTTAAAAGTTTTCTTTTCTTTTTAAACTTTATGCCGAGTCAAACTGATAAACAAATTAAAACATATGGAATATGTGTAACAACCCATCTTAAAATAAGAACTCACACATGGACAAAATACAAGAGAGATGTTGGGTATATAAGTGTACAAGTTTTACCTATTAATGATGCGTTTTAAAGCTGTGTGAACCTAAGCCCAAAGTAGACAATATAATGAGAGAGAGAGGGGGGAGAGAAATCTTCATTTGACTTTTATCTTTTAATATTTGGGTATAGTAGTTGTTGTAGCGTGTAGGCTTCTTGGTTAATGATTAATACATACATCCATGTCTTAAATATTCTATATCTTATATATATAAGCCACTTTATTAGCCCTCCTAATGCCTATTTGATCCCTATAGAAAGCTCCAAATATACATAGCGTTGAACATGAAAGTAAGTTGAAACAAGATTAGTATACCTAGGATTGTTTGCTTCCTTTGTCTTCAATTCCTGTCCACGATTAATCTAATGTTATTAATATGTTATACAGCAAAAAGTTGTGATTGATATCCCACTCAGCACTGATAAGGGCATATCAAAGGCTATGCAGATTGCAGTCTCTGTGAAAGGTAAGTTTTTTTTTATTAACCCCCTAAATTAAATGATTAAGTCTCTAAATTCGAAAAAGAACTTCCACATGAGCCTCCAACGATTGTAAGTTATGTTCATTTTTGATTAATCTACAGCATATTCTTTAATAATATTTCAATCTAGATTGTGTAAAGATCATTTGCTTCCTCATTAGTACGTTTACCCACTCCGCCAATTGTAGATATCACCCGATGAGCTTTAGTGATATTGTTGACCGGCCAATTTAATGTGATATAGTTTAATCATAAATTCAAAAGTATTAAATTTTGTGCCTAATCAAACGATGCAGGTGTTACATCGGTGAATATAGATAGGGAGAAAAGTCAATTGGTGGTGATAGGAGAAAGGATTGATCCGTTTGAATTGATGAAGTCGATAAAGAAGAGGTTTAGGTGTGCTAGCATTGTGAGCGTGGAAGAAGTGAAACCTCCGGATGAAGAAAAAAAGAAGAAGGAAGAAGAAGAAGCTAAGAAGAAGAAAAACGAAGAGGAAGAAAAAGATAAATGTTGCAAACCATGTAATTACCCACCAAACCCTCCATGTGTACAGTACTATCCTGTATGCCAACCTGTATATGACAATCATAACTCAACTTGCTCTATTTTGTGATTCCTCCACCAAGGGGCATTTTTACTGCCCTATAGTTTTGAGTTTTGCCATAACAAAGCTTGCCTCAGCTTTTCCCACTTGAAGGGACAATATGTCGTTTGTATCCAAGGATGAGCAAAATACAATTTGTAGCACTTGTTTTTCTATTTCTTTTGTAGGAAGTTATTTTTCAATTTTTAAGATAATTATTTTCTCATAAAAGAATATTATTCAATTTCTTTTTTATCAATTCAACATGAGAAAACTGAAAAGTATTATTATGTATACAGAAGGAATAGATCTGTATAGGTATTCTCTTTGATCCAATTTATGTAATATATTGTTCAAATTTTGAGAGTTAACAAAGGTTTTGTTAATAAAAATTTTTTATGTGCTTTTTAAATATTTTAAATAGTTAATTATTGTACTTCGTAATACTTTTTACATAATTTTCAAGTATATAAATAATATTTGTTAAAGAATAATTTTAAATTACAATTAAATGACAAACTCTAGAACTTTAACTCAACAATTACTTCCAACAAGTCTCTAAGAAGGTAAAACTCTCTTTTTATTACAAACCTCACAATGATCACACCTTTAAAAATGTTAGGAACTATTATAACTCTATAATAATCTTATTACAAACTCAATAAAAACTAATAACTCTGGTCTTAATTGCCTAAATAAGATCACACACGATTATTCTTCAATTTACTCCAATTGGTGAACTCAACAAAGATGAATAACTCTAGCCTTTAACTGATCAAATTTTACACCCGTTTACATATCTTCAACACTCCTATTTGTCTTTGTTGCACTGTATTCTAGCTTCTCTGTCTATATTTACTGTTCTTATTTATTTGACATATGATGCCTATTGAGTACTTTTTATCTAGTACTCATACAATTCTTTGATTTGCTCCATGATGCAGGTCTAAGAATGAGCCGGTTTCCATGATCTTTCCAGCTAGGAGTGGTCATCCCCGGAGACTAGGATGAGCACTGGGCTTTCTTGAATCATTTCAGTCTCCTTCTGCACTTGTGGCCCGTCATTTGCTTTCTGAGACTATCCTTCCAGTTGTATATATGCATATATTATTTTGACCCAGTTAGGGGATATACCTTTTATCCTAATTGCTCTATACATATGACTTCCAGTTCTGGGAGGGATCCTTTTTGTTGTATGTATGTATATGTATATATATATATATATATATATATATACACACACATATATATATATTAGCAATGGTTGTTGATTTTCTTGTTATTGTTGTTAGTTTCCTTAAATTGTGATTTGTAGTTCGTTTTTTACCCTTACACTCATTACTAGCAGTTTCAGGTTACGTGCTGACTTACCTGCCGATGGAATATGGTCGATGTCATCATGACTTGAGATATCTGATTGTGACATATATGACTAAAACGCAAAGTTATAAAATATTATCTTATTGAACTAGATATTGTTTAAGAGTCTAAAATGGCATATCATTACCAATTGATTATTTTAGATGGTTACTTCAAGTGCTAAAAGAAGAAAAATGCCAGGGATAGTAACAATTTTCTCTCCTAATTATTAATTTTAATCTAATATACGAAATTCATAAGTATATTATTACGAATGGTAAAATGTTTAAAGTATATCCTGTTTGAATGATTAAAAAAGGTTAAAGTATTAAAATAGTATCATATTGGGCTATATATTGTTTAGGGGTCTAAAATGGTAATGCCATATTTAGAAAAATCAAAATTATATAAATTATACAATTATAAATGATAAAATATTAAAATCATATCATGTTTGTACAATTAAAATAGGTAAATATATTAACATAATATCTAATTTGACTAGATAATATTTAAGAGTCTAAAATGGTAATGTCATTACTAATAGATCATTAGCATCATCTTAATTTGACTAGATACTTTAGGAGTCTAAAATAATAATGTCATTACAAAATGATTGTTAGCCTCATATGATTACTTTAAATATCTAAACAAAACAAAAAAAAATTATTGAGAGAAATTACACTATTGTCTCTCAATAATTAATAAATTTTAATTGTGGTCCTTTTACTGTATGAATATGAATACTCAACCTTTAATTGATTCAAATGTGTCATTAATCCTCTTATATAGGATAAAATTATATTTTGTGTAACACCCGGTTAAATTATAAAAACACCCCTAGATGAGAGATGCTTGCATAATGTGTCTTTTCAAATTCCGATGGCAAATCATAGACTGGAAATGCGATCAGTACAAAAAATTATGTGGGAAAATGATCTTGGTTGATTCTTAGAGCAACCAGATCAAAAGATAATTTTTTGATGCGAAACGCAATTCCAGAATAAGTGTGCGAAAGGCCTGCGACGTGGACCTACCACGGATTTGCACTTAGATGGGTTCTAATACTTTCTACGAGATTGAAAAATCAATCGGAAAGTGATTTACAAAAAAATACATATAAAACGAATTTGACAAATGCGATTTTTGTGTATTTTCATAGAAAACAGTTTTTCAACATGTTTTAAGTTTTCAGTCAAAAAATAAACTGGATTGTGACAAGTCTGCATCGTGGACTTGCCTCATTACGATACTTGACGTTTATTTTTAAAAGCAAGGACATTCTAGTCTTTTCCCACCCATCCTAGACTAAAACTATATTTTTTTAGGTCATTTTTCAGCCATATATCAATTCCTAAGCGTGAATTTTCAATCATTTATGTTATTTATCTTAAGAACTAGGGCTAAGGAGAAAAGAGGAGGCTAGGATTCATGAGGGTTGAAGCCAAGTTCTTGCGAATTCGATTGTCTATTTCCATCCCAGGTATGTAAGGCTAAACTAAAGCATGAAATTTTTCTTCTATGTGTCCACATTGATGGTAATAGAGGAGTTGAGAGTCCAATGAGTCTAAATACATGTTTCTTGAATTTTTTATTTTGAAAATTATATATATTACATGTATTTTCATGTGTTGATGATCACCATACACTTGATTTACTGAATAAATATTTTTACATGAGATATTGCATAAACCCTATATGATACTTTATAAAAAGATTGCATGAATGATCTAGGGATTGAGTCTACAGCTTTGACTTGAGTATGTTGATTGTGATTGTGATGTGAGCATGATGATGAGTTAATAGAGCTTGATGGTCCTACGAATATTCATAATTGAATTTGAGAGTTTTGTATGATCGACTTTTTCTTAATGATGGCCTGAGTCCTTAAGTTCTTAAATGAGAATTGATTTGATGAGATAATTGACATGATAGGCCGAAGGCCCAATTGAGTTGCGTAATTGAGATGATGAGAGCCCCTAAGAGGCTAATCGAGATGATTGACTGAGTTGAAAAGTCTTATGATCATTGAGTTTTGGGAGGAGTATCGAGTACTGAAATGAATAAGAGTAAGCCACACTCACACTCATTAACTACGTCGCCAAACGTAGGTGAGGATCGAATCATCACACCAAATGATTCCCTCTTAAGGTAAAGTCTCTGAAAGCAATAGAGGACTTTAGAGGATAGATCCCTTGTGAATCTTAATTGTTCCTTACCTAGCAAGTACGGAATGCCTGTGACGATATTAGTGAGATTGTTATACAATCACTGGCTTATAAGTCATTGTTGTCGGATAAGAGAAACTCTCGGATAGGCCATACATTGATAGCAATCTGAGTCGAGTTGAGTTGAGTTTGATGGATGAGGTATGATTGGTATTGATGGGTCATTTGTCTGCTCTTTATTCTTGCTTTAGATAGACACTTGACATTCTAATTGAGTGTCTTCTGAGTTGATGTTATTTCTATTTATTCTACCTATATCTGTTTCATTCAGCCATTTTACATTCTCATACATTTCACGTACTGACATCCCCTTTGGACTGCATTATAAACAGGTACTAGAGAGCGTCAACAGGCGCATCGTTGAGAATTTATCGCAGTCGACAGAGTTTGTGAGCCTCCTTTACTTCACGGGATCATTATTTTATCTTCATCTAGCTCTTAGAATTGGACATTAGATTAGCTTTACTTCTGAGTTGAGGTAGTCATAGGTCTCTCATTGACACCAAATTGATAATGATAGAGGCTTCTACTAGAATCGAGTTATTGTTGGAGAATATATTGAGCTAGCTTTTTTTTATTAGACCATTTTATTTATATTTTCTTTGAGACATTAGATTGCCCATTCATTTTCTTTAGTCTTCCGCTGAATTGGTATGAGCGTTGAGAGAATGAGTGTGATGAGGCCAAATGGTTCACTTGGGGACTAACAATAGTCTTTGTGTATCGGCCACGTCTAGGGTACCCTCCCGGAGCGTGACAAACTTGATATCAGAGCACAAAGTCCAAGTGTCCTAGGGAGTCCATGAAGTCGTGTCTAGTAGAATCCTTACTACTGGTATGAAGAGCTCCACATCCATAATAGTGAGGCTATAGGACATTAGGAATTGTCTCACTTCTTTCATATTCTAAATCGTGCGATAGATTTACACTCTATTAAAAACCCTTTTCTAATTCATGCATTACATGTTTATAAAGTTGTGATCATGTTTTCCAGAAGAGTTGATAAAGTGAAAGGGAGTTCAACTAGACAAAATGCTAACCAACCCGAGCTTCAAAATCAGGTTGAACCCATAGGCCCCGTCGTCCATGTCGTGCAGGCACCATAGGTTGTCATCAGCAATGTTGAGCTTTGCCAGGTCATCCAAACTTTGGCCTAGGCTGTGCCAACACTAGTTGCTAGACAGGGAGTACGTGGACATGATGCTTTGAATACATCCATGGTCCATGAGTTCTTGAGGATGAACCCACCTAAATTGAAGAGGCCAAGCGGAATAGGAACAAGAGTCACTTCGAGCAGGGTCTCATAACGTTAGAGCTTAGGGGTCTTAGTCATAGGATAGTGTAGCTCTAGGTTCCCAAGGCAAGCCACCTTGTGGCATGTATGGCAAATTTCACTTAGGAAAATGCCATGAAAGGAGTGATGGATGTTACAAGTGTTGCCAAGTAGGTTACTTCCAGAGAAAATGTCCAAAGTGGGCCAAAAAGGCTCAAGCTTCTAGCTTGGCACCACTGGTGAGAGAAGATTAGAAAGATGTTATTTTTGGCACGAATAAGGCCACAGACTAGTTGTATGCCGTGAGTGGCTGTCAAAATCAGAAAGATTCTCCAGATGTCTCCCAAAATATTGTGACGGGTATGATTTAAGTCTTTACTTACTTTTGATGTTATCCATAAGAGAGAAACTTATGTCTCTAAAGAGTTTAATGTTATAACCTAAGAGTAAGATCTGAGTTCTTAGAAACCCTGAGCAGAATTGAATCATCCTAGAGTTAAAATGACAATGATGAAAAGAAAGGGACGAGATAGCAAGAGTGATGCTGATTGAGGCTTGTTGTTAGAGTTATGTATCTATTAGCTAAGTAATGGGGTGCTGAGTTGATTACCATAAGTTTGATAAAAGAGTCGTAAGTACCTTATGATTTTCATGATGAAGTACAGAGAAAGAGTTATTGTTAGAATGTGTTAGAGCGTGCTCAAAGTAGAAAGAGGCTTATGCTGATATATTATGATCTTCGTATTAGTAAGGGTGAAGTATGGATGTTGAATAGGGGAACCGAGTACTTTTGAGGTGGTAGATCTAAACTAGGCCCATGATTCTGAGGGAGAGGCATGTGAAATTCATAGAGTTATGAGCTTAACCAGATAAAGAGGTATAGTGAATGGGTGAGTGGTACATGAGTTGTGAAGAGGGGATGTGTTGATGGATTATTGGCTATGCGATTTTAGTAAGCCTATATTCCTAATTTTTACCTAGTAGTTATGGGTTAGTATAATATGAGGAAAATGTGTGATGCATATGTTACTAGACCCTAAGCTTGAATTTTTAGGAGTAGTATGAAAGAAGAGATAGCATCGTGAGAGTGATAGTCTTAGTTGGAGATTTTCTCTAAGAGGCTTCCATAGTGTGTGTTCCAGATGAAGACGTTGATTTGTAAAGAAAGTGATGTTATAGGAAGGGTACAAGTGCCCCTTAGGTAAGACTAGTGAAATGAGGATAACTCAGTAAATAAGAAGATACTTGAGATGGTGTATCCATGATTATGTAAAGTTTTGTGAAGATCTAAGGTATAACTGCTATAAGAATCTAGACAGTATTTTTGATTTGTCAATATGGAGTAGGTTGATGTAAGAATTCTTTGTCATCCCTAATAAATGAGTCAATCAGGGCTTTGGATAGATGATGATGAGTCTTCCATGATAGTCTAAGTCTTGTACAAATAAATTTATGGAAGCACAGAAGTTGAGCGTTAACAAGCAGAAAGAAGAGATTAGACTGCAAGAGTTGTGGAAAGTGGTTATATGCGCAAATAAAGGTAACAAATATAGAAAGATTTCCATAAAACAGGAAAAAGCTAAGAGTGGTATCTTCGAAGAGAGTTGTAGTAACTATTTATATATATGAGACTATAGTATAACAGAAGAGTTTAAGATGTTCTTATGAATAGTGATTTTCCGACCGTGTGGAGATATGTACTTATAGCCTAGAAAAGGGAATTGATTCGCATACTTAGAGTAATGACCTTTGAGCTAAGGGGAAATGAGAAGGTGATGAACCAAAGTAGATCCCGAGTTCTCGATAGTGAGTGGGTTGATCAAGATGAGATATCAATTCTTTGCCATATCATATGTTTCTATCCTTCAGTGAGGTGATACTCTATCCCCAT
>JAOTQR010085054.1:6833-36504 GCA_025774065.1 Solanum ossicruentum
CTCACGAATCTGTGAACCTTCTTTGTTTCATTGGGGATGATGGTTACAGCATATCTGGCTAACTGGTAGAAGCAAACCAAATACTCAATAAATGACATCCTGCCTTGTCTGATGTCTTCCCTAACACTCCAAGAAAGAAAACTGTCATAGAAAGCTCTAGAGAAAGTCTCCCAAGTCGCTAGAGGAGATCTAGATAGCAAAGATTCTAAATATGCCCTCCCCCACTCTTTCACCCGCGAAGCTGAAAAATGACATAACGAATACCATGGGACTCGGTTAAACTAATGATCTCTAACAGTTCCCTGCATATAGTCAAGAACTCATAGACATCCTTGCAGAAACTATGATGGGTCTATCTTCTTGAACTTCTCATGACGACGCTGCTCATCCTTGGTCACCACAACTATAGGTGCACCCTGACCCTCAATCACTGGTGTTGGATTTAGCTCTCAACAATAGGAGCTACAAGTGGCTACCCACCTGGACCCTGCACACCGGGAGGTTGATGCTGATGCAGAACCTAATCACTCTGGTATGCAATCTTTTGAGTGTGCCTGTCGCTCTACTAGTCTATTCCATATTCTTAAGCATGCCCAACAACATCAATAATGTGTCCTGAAGCAATGGCACGGTTGCATACTTAGGAGGAATTGAGTCTCATTTAACCTCAAGCTCAAGCTCAAGAGAAATACCCCTCTCATGCTCTCAAGCTAGTGGTACTCTTCAGACTTAACTTTGGCCTCTACCTCAGCCTCTAACTCTATCTCTATCTCTACCCCAAGTTAGGGTCTTAGTGATGATCTCAGGGGCTTCCTACCGTCCTCCATTAGAAGCTGATGCTCTAAGTACCACTATCCAAAGCACACGCGACACTCAGTACCACACACAAATCCACCCACAACTAAATTGAAAGAAGTAAAAAAGAATTTTCCTAACAGTCTCTATAGCCTTTCAAAGATAAGAAACAAACGTCTTTTCATCGATCCTTGAGACTCTATTCGACTAGCTTGTATACATGTGTGACCTATGAACCTGGAGTTCTGATACCAAATCGTCACAACCCAAAATTGGGTGTGATGGACTTGTCTTTACCCCACCGAGACAAGTCAGCATAAACGAGAAAAAATAACAAATTAAAGCAGAAGGTAAAAACAACAATAACATTCTACATATAAAAGAAAAGCATGAGAGAGAGGAACCATATTCTAAAACCATTCTAAGATCGGTGTCACTAATACAAGCCTTTATTTTTAATAAAATGGAGAGAAAATAGTACAAGTCTAAATGTCATAGTCCTCAAAATAGAACCCAACAAAAAAGTAAAGGAATCTTGAGAGTTCGCTAAAGTACAAGCGCACTACCTCTCAAAAGTCCAGAAGCTCAGTCCAATAAGAAAGGAAAGGATTAGGAGGTATCAAGCTCAATAAACACAAGTGTATAAGTAAGGGTGAGTACTTAACGATATAGTACCCAACAAATATAATCTAAGACTAAGTAAAACAATGAAGAATGCAAGTACTCCTTTCATCCTAACTGATATGGGGTCAACCCTTGCGATTTAACCTACTTAGGTGGCCTAGCACCCTTAAACTCAGCCCAATTTCTTTTTCACTTGTTATCTACTCCAAGACAGAACAATGACTATGAATTTAACAACACATGCACGTATAGGAACAAGTTCCAACTTTGTATTTAAGTCATTCCACAAAACACTTAGTCTTACGAAATTTGTCCAGGACAACACATTGCCTATGACTAGTCTAGCTGCGCCTTTAAATAGGTTACTACATATAGTCATTTTCTAGTTATATGTTAAGTCAGTTGACATCCCCAAATGATAGGTCAATTTAAAATTTGAATTTACAAGTTTATCTAAACATGCTGACAAGTCCCAAACAGATAGAAATTGCCCAAAACCACTAATTGCCTATGCAAACGCAGGAAACCTTCAAATTTGGCACCAATACAGTGTTTTGGTGCCAAGATTCATGCCCTGACATAGGGTATGGATTTTGATGTTATTCTTGGTATGAATTGGTTGCATGTATCTTATGTTTCTATTGATTGTAGCACCCCTAGTGTCACATTCCAAGTTCCTAATGAGTCTATCCTTGAGTGGAAGGGAACAAATTTGGTGTTTAACGGAAAGTTTGCCTCTTATGTAAAGGCCGTGAAATTGATTTCCAAAGGGTGCATATATCATGTTATCCGGGTCATGGATGTTGAGTCCAAAGTCCCTACTTTTGATTTGATTCCTATAATTAATGAGTTTTCCAATGACTTGGCTGATATTTCTCCCAAAAGGAAAATTGACTTTAGCATTAATTTTTTACCCAACACTCAACTAATATACCTCCATATTGAATGGCCTCGGCAGAGTTGAAGGAATTTTAGAAACATTAAGAGACTTGCATGATAAAGGATTTATAAAGCTAGTGTGTCTCCATGAGGTGCTCTCTATTGATTGTAAGGAAGAAGAATGTTTCACTTTGGATGTGTATTGATTATCGACAATTGAATAAGGTGACTATTGAAAACAAGTATCCACTCTCAAGGATTGATAACCTATTTGACCAACTACAAGGTGCAAGCTATTTTTCTAAGATTGTTCTTCATTACAGATATCACCAATTGAGGGTAAAGGAGGATGACATTCCAAAGATGACATTTAGAACTTGATCTGGTCATTTTTTGAATTCTTAGTTATGTCTTTGGACTAACAAATGTTCCCAATACTTTCATGGATTTGATGAATAGGGTCTTCAAACCATATTTGGATATGCTTGTGGTTGTATTCATAGATGATATATTGGTCTATTTGCGGATGTAAAGAAGCATGAGGATTATTTGTGGATTGTGTTGCAAACATCGAGAGATAGGCAACTTTTTGCCAAGTTTAGCAAGTATTTTGGATAAGGGAGGTGGCTTTTCTTAGCCATATTATTTCAGGTGATAGTATTAGAGTTGACCCTAAGAAGATCGAGGCAGTGACGAATTGGCCTAGACTATTGTCTCCTTCCAATTTTATGAGCTTTGGTTTGGCTGGATATTATATTAGATTTGTTGGAGGGTTTTCTTCCATTGCCTCTCCTTTAACTAAGTTGACCCAAAAGAAGGTGAAATTTTAATGGTCCGATGAATGTGAGAAAATTTTCTAAATGTTGAAAAATCATCTTACTTTAGCCACTATTTTGACATTGCCAGAAGGTCCGGATGGTTTTGTTGTCTATTGTGATACCTCACATATAGCTTGGGTTGTGTGTTAATACAACATGGAAAAGTTATTGCCTATGCCTCAAGGCAATTGAAAGTACATGAAAGGAACTATCCAACTCATGATCTTGAGTTATTGGGCATTATGTTTGCATCAAAGATTTGGTAACACTATCTCTATGGGGTGCATGTTGACATATTCACTGACCAAAAGAGTTTGCAATGTGTTTGGACAAAGGAACTTGAACCTAAGGCAAAGGAGGTGGTTGGAGCTATTAAAGGACTATGATATGAGTATGATGTATCATTTCGGCAAAGTTAATATTGTAGCCAATGCATTGAGTAGAATTTCTATGGGCAACCTTGTACATGTTGAGAATGGAAAAAAGAGTTAGTTAAATAAGTGCACTGTTTGGCTCGTTTAGGTGTAAGGTTAAATAGCTTGAACAATGGTGGTACTATTGTATAAGATAGGGTGGAATTGTCTTTGATAGTGGATGTTAAAGCAAAACAAGATATGTATCCTACTTTGGTTGAATTGAAGGTAGTGGTTGATAAGAAGGTTGAGGTCTTCTCAGGAGATGGAGTGTTTTGTTACCAAGGGCAGTTATGAGGCTCATAACTCTGAGTGTTCTATTCATTCGGGATCCACCAAAATGTATAGAGATTTGAAACTGTGCTATCTTTCCTCCACTTAAACACTAAACTAGTTTCAATAACCAGGTTTCAAACCCATAAATACGCTTAACGCACACCTTTTAACATACTAGCCATAGGACCAAAACCAAGGGGACTTATAAAATAGGTCATCAATGACAATACTCATTCCAAAGGCACATCCACAAAAGTAATGATGTATTTTTTCTATTTGTGAATAGTGATAATGAAATTCAACTTCATGAACTAAAGTATAAAATAAGTATTTATACATAAAAAGACAACTCGTGTAGCACCCTACAAGAAGTCTTGCAAAAGTCCTCCAGTGTATCAAGTAAATTAGTAGTTTGAATCAGAAACAACTGCAGTATGAATAAATACAATGAATTATGGATGAAAATTTATGCCATTATTCTAAAATCAGAAGCTGCACCCTAGAAAGGCATATGATATACTTTAATGTCTTATGGGTTCACTACTTTAGTGGCAAAAATGAAGCAACCACTATCATAGATGAATTATATTGCCAAAGATGCCAGGAACTTAGAGACAACTAATTCTCAATATCAAAGTATCCCTAAACCTATGATACTCAGCAGCAATAATAGATGAATCTAAGAGATTGGCAAACACATCTCTAACCTTTAGCATACATCGTAGTCCTTAGAAGTGGGATTCTGCACTCCCAACATATTGCAGCTCCTATTTTCCCAAGGTAGTAACCCTTAGGGTCAAAGAAAAGCACTGTAAAAAGTAGTCTATATCCATCTCTCTCAATCACACACATCACCAAGTACACATTGCATTATCCAGCCATGGCTGCCAGGTGATCAACCTCAAGTGCTGGCACATCAATGGCAGAACCATGATATTTGCAAAACTTCTCCTTCCCCTTTTCTGCCTGATTCCCAATTGAGACACCAAAAGTTGATCCACGTGGATAACCATCGATAAATTCTTCTGGAATACCAGAAGCCGCTTCAGCAAGAAGCCTCTCAGCCTTATCTAAAAAAAATGCCAAGTAGTAATTATCTTCTCCATCATACCTTCTAACTTAGCTGAATTCATAACTCTATAAATCTCATGTGATTCTTCTTTCAAAATCACGAGCTATAGGTCTACCACTTTATGCCATCTCACATACTAATTAAAAACTCTTTCTCTACCTTCTATCATGAAAGTTAGATGATACTAACTGCTTTTTAACCAAAACTCAAGAAGAATTTGACTTATCACTCCATTTCTTAGAAAGTAACTCTATTGCACGATTTAGCACATGAAAAAGACCAAATACCAATTGGGATCACCTAGATACCGATTGGATTCAAGTAATAGCACGAAAGAAATAAAGAAGGGAATTTTCCTAAGGTCATGTAGCCTCTCGAAGAAAAGTAAGGGCATCCTCATACCATTCTGCAAGACTCTACTAGACCTGTCCTTATGTGATGAGATCAATGAACCTAAAGATTGGGTGAATACACAGTTTTTAAGAGTTTTCCAAAGACTAAAAAGCTATTTGACGCAATATGGAGTTTTGTTGATAGAATGATGAAAACAACCCATCTTTTGTTGGTAAATACTTCAAGAATTGGTAAGATTGCATGGGGTACCATTGTCTATGATAATGGATCGTAGTGCTCAATTTGCTTCTCATTTTTGGAGGTCTTTCCAAAAGGTCCTTGCTATAGAGGTGAAGCTAAGTACCGCGTTTATCCTTAAATGGATGGACAAACCTAAAGGACAATCCAAAAGCTGAAAGACATATTAAGGGCATGTATGCTTGATCTCAAAGGTGGTTGGGATGATCACTTATCTCTTATTGAATTATAACTATAGCTTTCACTCAAGTATAGAGATGACACCATTTGAAGCTTTACAAGGTAGATGTTGGGTCACCGGTGGGATGGTTTGAAGTTGGAGAGATATCCTTGATTAGACTAGATTTGGTACTCGACACCATGGAGAAAGTAAAGGTCATAAGGGAAAGGTTAAAGGCTGTTTATAGTCATCAAAAGTCATACGCCGATGTTAGAAGAAGAGACCTTGAGTTTGATGAAGGTATTGGGTGTATTTGAAGGTTTCACCTATGAAGGGAGTAATGTGTTTTGGCAGGAAGAGCAAATTGAGCCCCAGATATGTGGGGCCTTATGAGATTGTGAAGAGAATTTGGAAAGTATCTTATGAGCTAGATTTGCCTAAGGAGTTAGCTATGGTTTATCTGGTGTTTCATGTGTCAATGTTGAGAAAATTTATAGGTGATCCTAATTTCATTGTTCCATTGAAGGATGTGACTATTGAGGAATATTTGACTTAGCAGCTTATGAGCAAGATGTTCCTAAGGAGTTAGCTATGGTTCATCCAGTTTTTCTTGTGTCAATGTTGAAAAAATTCATTGGTGATCCTAATTGCTTTTTCCATTAAAGGATGCGACTGTTAAGGAAGATTTGACTTATGAAGAAGTACCGGTTGAGATTTTAGACTGACAAGTGAAGAGACTGAGAAATAAGGAAGTTGCACCCATGAAAGTGCTATGGAGAAACCAACAAGTTGAGGGTCCTAGTTGGGAATCGAGGCAGACATAATGAAACGATTTCCTTAACTCCTTCCTTCTATTCAACCTAAGCTACCAAATATGATCTATTCTCCGAAATTCTCATGAATATGTGTTTCCTTATCATATTGCCTGCATACATAATCATGAGACTATTTTTGAAAGATACTTGATGCATAATGTAATGACCAGAACTAGGGGTCTAGTCGTCACACGACAAATGAGATACCCGAAAGCACCTCACCCAATCCATCTTAAATATCTTAAGCATTCAAAGGCAATGACATAAAAATAAGATATAAAACAGGGAAAATGGGGCTAAGGGCCACAACATGAATCTAAAAGGGGATAAAAGAACCAATTACAACCATTGCAAGTGTCCAACAATACCTCTAACATAAACTTGGCGGGAGCAAAGACCTGTGGAGGATATCAAGGATCAGTCCCTACATGGTTAAACCATGTAGGCATAAAGCGTGTGTCAGTACTTTGAATATACTGGTACGTAGGTATGCGATGCATGTCATGAATAAAATGATGAAATCATGCATACTAAAATCTCATAATAAAATCGTATATCTACAAGGCATTAATGATCATAAATGAGCCAATATCTTTTAAACTAAAAGGGTAACTTTAGAAAAGAACTTAGTTGGATACATCAATGGACATATTCATGGCGACTAAGGAAAATCATATGAACTAAGATCATGCATAAGTTGTAGGGATTCAAATCATATACCACAAAAGAAACATCTTTAAAGTAAGAGTAGAACATACATGCGGGTGATCATTTAATACATTAACCATAAAAAATGAGATAATGCATATGGACAATGAGGAACATACCTTTACTTGATTACATGATGAGACACATAAACTTTGATTATAGTGAAGAAACATATGTTTTGACTTGTACATTTAAAACCGTAATATCCTTAGATGAACCATGCGTCACTTTACATAAAGACTATTTCAATATGGAACAAACGTTAGTAACCATAAAGGAGACCACTTCAGATACTTGAACATATAGTCATATACCTTTAGGAGAAATACCATTTAGAAGTAACAAGGATCGTAACTTACGAAGGCAAAACCATTTGAACTTGTAAAAATAATGAGTTATATGAACTTTAAAATACTCTCCCAGTAATAAACATCTTTGAACATAGTAATAGGCAAACTTCATAAATCGTTATAAGGTAGCTTCTTAGGAACATCAGGATACATATGTGAGGAATCATAGGTCAAGAGTGACATATACCATAATCCCTTAGATAGTTCATAAACATAGTGAGAGAGACCATAACAAACATAAACCATATTAGCTAATTCACGGAGTCCCGATGTTTCCTCTTCATAGGAAGAAAGGGAGAAGTCACTTCTCCAAGGTGAACCTCCTAATGCCTCAGTGGAACCAAGTACTTGCCTTAAGCCCTTATGTTCAGGGTACTCACCTTATAGGGATTTGATTAATCACCTCTAATACCTTGACCTACAACAGCACGTAGTTATGAGACTTGGGTACTCATCTCTAGTCTGCTTAGTGCTACGTAATTCTCTCGCAAGAGTAGAAAGTCATAAACCATAGCATCATATCATAAAAACATTCTAAGTCATCTGGGAGGGCAATTTATCCAATACCCATTGACGTCATAGAGTCAATGTCATAAGATAGCTCCGTGATCATTCCTTAGATGGGAGATCCTCCACCATTAAAATTTTCATTCTTTAGCGAGATGGGAGATGCTTTACCATCAACATTCATTGTTTGGGAAATTTTCATAAATAACTATTAAGCATGGAATACCTCATAAGCCTTCATTCCTCATTAAAACTTCATTTAGTAACGTTTCATAAAACTTCGAAGGAGTCCTTAATATTCTTAATATTCATGTCATGTAAAGAAAAGACTTCATAAACTTACGTGTTTTTATAGCATTTCTCATGAATCAAAATATATACAATGACTCTTAACTTTCAAAACCTTCATAGTTCACATAGCATATAAGGAAATCTTCCTATTCTCACGAAATATTCTTTCACATGGGTTTAAATTCAAACTTGTGGTTTGATGCCTCTTACTTGAATTCATGCAATTTATAACCCTTCAAGTCAACTACGATAAATATGAATTTCAACCCAATATTCATCATAGATTATAATATGCTACTAATATGTTTCATATGGCTAGGAATGCATCATAAAATCAATGTTTAAATCAATTTCTCAAAACTTCACAACATACATAAACCTTGGGCCCAATTTAAAGTAAAGAAACTTGAGCTTTGTGAAGGGAAGGGATCCACAAATCAAACTAACATATCTTAGCTGAAGATTCATGGGAGAAATAATGAAATTTAGTGAAGAAACCCGAAACCCTAGCCTTGTCTTTAATGGAGGACCTTGGAGGACTTGGCAGAACTTAAGGCTTGGGTAGAATGGGATTATTTTTAAGAATAGGGGTTATTGGGGTTGTATGGAACTGATATACAATGTGAAAGAGGCCAAAACGACATAACATTGGGTTTAGGATATGAGGAAATGATGAAAACACCCTTCATAAAACTGGCCAGATCGAACCACGAAATGCCCGATTATGGATTGTTTTTGAACCATGGGCCATAGGTCCTGTCCATCTGGTATCTTTCCTGAAACCCCAGAAAATGATCCACTAATCTCAAAATGACGAAACCTTACCACGGTTGCATATGTACTTACATGTCATGGTTACACTCGTAGAGTCCTTCCACACTTAGCCAAATTTCTCATTTTCTTAGGCCTCAACTACAAAAGGGTTCTACGGGTCGTACCTCAATCTACGAGTCGTGTTGTTAATCATAGACCACCTTCCAGAAACTCCAAATTTTCTTCGTTTGGCACCCCCTTCTATGACCCTATATACGAGCAGTAGAACACTTAACGACCCATAAAACCTTCTTATACTCCACTTCCGGACTATCAAAATTTAACCCCAACCAAACACCAAATCTATGAGTCCTTTGTATGGTCCGTAAATTATACCACGACCCGTACTTAGGTCTTATGGTTTTAAAACAAGGGTCAAATTCTCATCATTTATCTTGGCCTCAACTTCAAACATGCTTGGGGTTACAATATACCCCCTCACGAATATTAGTCCCCGAATGTAAAACAAGCTAGCACGATAAGAGAGAAATGTAAATGCAATAAGCAAGCCAAATATCATTTTCATGCAAAATTTTCAATCATCAACATCAATATTATTTTAAATGCATACATTATATATCTTCATGATTACACATGACATTCTAATAAAATTAACTTCATGATTATGCATATACAATGAGTATCAAGTCTAGCTAGTAAATAACGCATGAAGGTGAACATGAAACTACCCCTTTCACCAATGTCTAACCCAACCACTTACACCCAAATATCAATTATAATATCACAGACATGAAGCCAATCTACATCAATATCATCATCACATAAGGAGAATTAATAAAATATCAGGTGAAGCACCATACTAATTTTGGGGACCCTTAGAGGGGCAGGGTTGAGATCGTCGAGGATTATCCTTATAATTCTTAGGGACCCATGGATAATGTCTCATCCTATGATCCATCAAATCACACCCGAAAATGCACTCGAACCGGATAAACAATCTCCTGGATGGCATGTAGAGAAAACTTGACCACCGGGACCCTCACCTTGATACTTAGGGCTAGGCACACCATCCTTGTGAGACTTGGGCCTAAAAGCAGCATCAAAAGTTGACCCGTCCTAAATTAGAGCCTTCTTAGACTCGTTTTATTTCTTTCTCATCTTCTCATTTTCAATTTACTCAAGATAAGTCATGAAGCTTAAAATATCAATTTCCTTTATTAACATAGTAGTCCTACACTCTTGGATAAGTCAGATAACCCCGACATGAATTTGCTCATTCTAGCACGGGGATTGACGACCAATGATGGGGCATATTGGAGAGTTAAGTGAACTTGAGGAAATACTCCTTCACACTCATGTTCTCATGCTTAAGGCTGATAAATTCTTGCATCTTGGCTTCCCCCAACTCCAAGGGAAAGAAACAATCTAGACATGCACCCTTAAACTCTTCCCAAAGAAATGGGACCCCAATCCTCACTCCTCCATTGAGGTTGTTGTATTTTAATTGGAAGGCCACCAACTATGCTTTTTCCACCGAGCTCACTCCCATAATAGCCAACACCTCGTACACTCCATCCACAAAAACTTAAGCGTCTTCCTCAACCTTTGACCCATGGAACTCGAGAGGGCTCATCCTAGCAAAGTCCCTCACTCTAGAGGCCAGAGTTTGCGCATTCGGGGCATTAGCACCTTGGTTGGCTTCGCTTGGCTAGTCACCACTTGTGCCAACATAGTCATAGCGGCCTAAAACTCTGCATGAGTCACTACCTCATCTTGAGGGGTTTAAGGCATTCTTCTTGGAGGCATTATCTATAAAAGTCCAAATAACGATCCATTTGACAAAAGGGAACCTTAGGAAAACTCTAAAGCATGACATAGATCATGAAGAAAGTGAGATAATTCCTAAACGCATTATAGCCTCCTACTCATAGATGTGGCATGCTTAACATCAATGAATAAGACTCTACTCAATGCAGTATGTTGGATTTCGAGAAACATCTCAAAACATCGTGCTCTGATACCAAGTTTGTAACGACCCGACCTAGGGGTCTAGTCATCACACGGTGAATGACATACCCGAAGGCACCTTACCCAAGCCATCTTAAATATCTTAAGCATATATAGGCAATGACATAAAAATAAGATATAAAACTAAAGGGAAACGGGGCTAAGGCCCATAACATGAATTTAAAAGGAGATAAAAGAACCAATTACAACCATAGCAAGTTTCCAACAATATCTTTAACATAAGCTTGGCGGGGCTAAGACATGTTAAAGCTCACCCTCAAAATACATTTGCAACAAAAGAGATTGTACAATTGAAACTAAAATGAGTTAAGTACATCAATCTAGAAAAGAACTAGGAGGTTGTCCATGAACTAGAGGACTCACAAGCTTCCATCTTCAATGATCCAAAGCGAGTCACGTGGAGGATATCAAGGAGCATCAGTCCCTACATGGTTAAATTATGTAGGCATAGAGTATGCATCAGTTTTCTGAATGTACTGGTATGTAAGTATCCAATGCATGTCATGAATAAAAGGATGAAATAATGCATACTAAATCTCATATTAAAATCGTATATTTACAAGGCATTAGTGATTATAAACAAGCCAATATCTTTTAAACTAAAAGGGTAACTTTAGGAAGAACTTAGTTGGATGCATAAATGAACATAGTCATGACGATTAAGGAAAATCATATGAACTTAGATCATGCATAAGTTGTAGGGATTCAAATCATATACCATAGAAGAAACATCTTTAAAGTAAGAGGAAAACATACATGCAGGTGGTCATTTAATACATTACTTTAACCATAGAACATGAGATAATGCATGTTAACAATCAGGAATGTACCTTTACTCGATTACATGATAAGACACATAAACTTTGATTAGTGAAGAAACATATTTTTTGTCTTGTACATTTAAAATAGTAATATCCTTAGGTGAACCATGCATCACTTTATATAAAGACTATTTCAATATGGAACAAACATTAATAACCATAAAGGAGACCACTTCACATACTTGAACATATAGTCATATACCTTTAAGAGAAATACCACTTAGAAGTAACAAGGACCGTAACTTACAAAGGCAAAACCATTTGAACTTGCAAACATAATGAGTTATATGAACTTTAAAATACTCTTGTAGTAATAAACATCTCTGAACATAGTAATAGATAAACATCATAAATTGTTATAAGATAGCTTCTTAGGAACATAAGGATACATATATGAGGAATCATAGGTCAAGAGTTACATATACCATAATTTCATGGAGAGTTCATAAACATAGTGAGAGAGACCATAATCGATATAAACCATGTGAGTTAATTCACAGAGTCCCGACGTTTCCTCTACACCGGAAGAAAGGGAGTAGTCACTTCACCTAGGTGAACCTCCTAATGCCTAAGTGGATCCACTAAGCCTTGTGAAAATTGAGTACTTACCTCTAGTTCTTGGACTCAAGTACTTGTCTCAAGCCCTTTTCTTTAGGATACTCGCCTCATAGGGATTTTGGTAATCACCTCTAATCCCTTGACCTACTGTGACACGTAATTATGGGACTTGGATACTCACCTCTAGTCCGCTCGGTGCTACATAATTCTCTCACAAGAGTAGAAAGTCATAAACCATAGCATCATATCATAAAATCATTCTAAGTCAAGTGGCAAGGCAATTTATCCAATTCCTAACCCACTGACGTCATAGAGTCAAAGTCATAAGATAGCTCCGTGATCATTCCTTAAATGGAGATCCTCCACCACAAAAATATTCATTCTTTAATGAGATAGGAGATCATCTACCATCAACATTCATTGTTTGGGAAAATTTCATAAATCACCATCAAACATGGAATACCTCATAAGCCTTCATTCCTCATTAAAACTTCATTTAATAACGTTTCATAAAACTTGGAAGGAGTCCTTAATATTCTTAATATTCATGTTATGCAAAGAAGAGACTCCATACACTTACATAAGTTTTTATAGAATTTCTCATGAATCCACAACATAGACAATGACTCAACTTTCAAAACCTTCATAGTTCACAGAGCATATATGGAAATCTTCTTATTCTCATGAAACATTCTTCCACATGGGTTTAAATTCAAACTTGTGGTTTCATGCCTAAAGACTTGAATTCATGCAATTCATACATATATACTGCATATATAAGATAGAGCAATATCATTTATATCCCTTCAAATCAACTCAACTTGATCCTTGTAAAACCCTAACAAGGATAAACATGAATTTCAACTCAATATTCATCATAGATATATAATGCATACATGGATTTAAATTCAAACTTGTGGTTTCATGCCTAAATACTTGAATTCATGCAATTCATACATATATAATGCATACATAAGATAAAGCAACATCATTTATAACCCTTTAAATCAACTCAACTTGATCCTTGTAAAACCCTAACAAGGATAAACATGAATTTCAACTCAATATTCATCATAGACGGTAACATGCTACTAATATGCTCCATATGACAAGGAATGCATCATAAAATCCATGTTCAAATAAATTTCCCAAAAATTCACAACATACATAAACCTTGGGTCCAATTTAAAGTAAAGAAACTTGATATCTATGATGGGAAGGGATCCACAAATCAAACTCACATACCTTATTCAAGGATTTACGAGATAAATCATGAACTTTGGTGAAGAAACCCAAAACCCCAGCATTGTCTTCAATGGAGGACCTTGGGGGACTTGGTAGAATTTAGGGCTTACACAGAAGGGGGTAACTTTTATGAATATGGGTTATTGGGGTTGTATGGAACTATTATAGGGCATATAAAAGGCCAAAACAATGTAACTTTAGTTTAGGATGTGAGGAAATGATGAAAACACCTTTTATAAAACTGGCTGGATCAAACCAAAAAGGCCCGATTGCGGGCTGTGGTTTGAATCATAGACTGTAGGTCTTGTCCGTATTGTATCTTTCCTAAAACCCCTAAAACTAATCCACTAAACTCAAAATGACGAAACCTTCCTACGGGTCGTACATGGACTTACAGGTAGTGGTTAGACTAGTAGAGTCCATCCATACTTAGCCAAATTTCTCATTTTCTTGGAACACAACTACAAATCAGTTCTATGGATTATACCTTGACTTACGAGCCATGTTGTTAATTGTAGCCCACATTCCAGAAACTCTAAATTTCCTTCGTTTGGCCCCCTCTTCTTCGACCCTATCTACAAGTCATAGAATACTTAATGACCCGTAAAACATTCTCATACTCCACTTCTAGACTTTCAAAATTTAACCCCAACCAAGTACCCAATCTACGAGGCCTTTGTGTACGATCCAACAACTAGACCATGACTCGTACTTAGTCTCATGGTTTCATTCCAGTGATCAAATTCTCATCCTTTATCTTGGTCTCGACTTCAAACTTGCTAGCCATTACACATAAGTTGGATGATTTTGTGAATATAATGATTAAGTTTTATTTTTGTATTCATGATGGGGTGATGGCTACATTTCTACTCTAGTCAAGCTTACTTCTGTCTCATTCGAGAATGAATGATCCCAAGGGGAAAATATTGTAATGCCCTACTTGTTGAAAAGCCTGGATAATGGGAAAGTTGCAAAAATTTCTGATCAAGTCCGGTGTTACAAGCCAATCTACGGTTCATGGATTGAACCATAGGTCGTACAAAGGTCTCGTGGCTAAGGTCTTGAAGTTGATGAAAAATTTTTGGTTACTGAAAGTCATTCTACAAAGGGCTTTATGGATCGTACATAGAAATCCGGCTCGTAAATTGTGTCATGAAAAGGACCTTGAGAATGGAAAATTTTTCTAAGTCTATGGAGGTTCTATGAGATGATATACGATACGTAGTTACAGACTGTAATTGGATTGTGGTTTGAGAAGTGCAAATTCAATAGCTCAATTTTTGGGACCATGACTAGCATAAGCCAAAGCACGACCCGTGGAGTGGATCATGGGCCATAAACATGGTTTTATAGATAGGTCTGGCAGATTATAAATGAAGGGCTTTTTGGTCTTTTCTAATTCATTTAACTCCTAAACTACATCGTTTTGACCCTTCTTACTAATTTAAACAACTCAAATCCTATAAAACTTATTCCTAATTCATTCACTCTCAAAATCCTCTCCCAAATTCCAAATTTTATCTCTCTAAGCAAGGAATTCTATTAGAGCTAGGGTTTCAAGATTTTGACTAAGCATTTCCAAGTTTTACATCTCCAATTTTTAAGGTCCTTCACTTGAGGTATGTAAGGCTTCATTCATGAACTAGATTCATCCATGAAGCCCAACTCAAACCTCCATTTTTCTCAAAGTTTGAGCATGAATTTCTATGAATTTTTATGATGACATTTTCAAATGGTTTGATTATGATTATTATGCCTATTTATACATGAATTATGAAGGAATACGTGATTTCTATGAGTTCCAAGTGAGTTAAAGTTATTTTAAGCATATGATGATTAGAGCTTATTGAATTGATGTGGATTCCTTTATTAATGATCCAAATTAGTTTCAATTGCATGATTTTAGCTTAATTTTTCATGAACCCACACATGGCCCTAATTTTCTATGACAAAGCTATGATTTTCATGAATTATGATTATAAAAGTGAAAAGTATATTTTATGGTGATGATGATGTTATGATGAAAATAATTATGATGATATGATGATGAGGGAGTAAGACCCTAATGTTGATGAAATGATGATAAGATGGGAGTATACCCACACTAAAAGCAAATTTATGTAGATGGACTATACCTATGTGTGAGAAATATTGAAGAAGAATATTATTGAATTGTTGTTTACATTATTACATTGAGACCCTATTTATAGATATTATATTAGACTCCTTTTCCAACTAGGATACTATAATACAATCCTTTTCCAAGAAGGATTCCATATACTATTACTATTCCTAATCCTATTCTAACTAGGATTGTAGATATTATTCTTATTCCTATTCCTATTCTAACACTTCCCCTCAAGCTGGTACATACAAGTTATATGTACCTAGCTTGTTACAAATGTAATTGGTACGATGACCAATGAAGAGCTTGGTAAGATATCTGTAAGTTGATCACCCAACTTCATAAAATTGACAACCAATCTCAATGTGTTCAGTCTTCTCGTGAAATACTAAATTTGATGCATAATTCTAGTCAATCTCAATGTGCTTGGTCTTCTTATGAAATACTGAATTTGATACATAATGACGATAAAACACAGAGTGATAAATTCCTGAAGTATAGTGTTGAACTTTCCAAACCAAGGTTGAGAAGACTGTATTAGATCATAGAACTCCTAACTCTTCCTGAGCAACAAAACTAGGTGGTTGGTCTATATAAATTTCTTCCTTGAGATCATCATAAAAAAGACATTATTAATGTCTAATTGATAAAAAAAGAAGTCATGCACTAGATTATTAGATATGATGGCTAAAAGTGGTCACAATTCAAAAAATAAAATTATATGGGAAGGGTTGGAATGATGACATGACCCCAGTGAGAAAGAGAATTATATGGATAGGATCGTAATGATGGCACGACCCTATTGAAAAATAGAAATTATATAGGTGGGATCATATTGATGGCATGACCCTACTACAAAAGAGAAATCGTATAAATAGGGTCGGAATGATGGCACGACCCTACACAAATTAGATTTGATGAGTCACTGAAAAGATGAATGGAACTATGTAAATCAAATATGAGTCACCAAAAATATATAGTGTCGTGCAACTCAAATATGAGAAAGTAGTTCAAAAAATTCACGGTATTACACAAATTGAATATGATAAGTAGTCCGGAGAGATGCACGGTGCTATACAAATCGAATATGAGAAAGTAGTCACCGAAAAGATGGCACGGTGCTACACATGATAAACATGAAAAAATAGTCACCAAAAAGATGACACGATGCTACACTTAGATATATATAAAAAATAATCACCGAAATGATGGCACGATGCTAGATAAACACTGACAGATGTGGGGTTGACACAAAACAACCTTAGAAAGTCACCAAAAATTGACGCATAGTGACCTAATTTTTTTTTGTTAGCATAATCATTGGCCAGACAGGTGGTATATATGGGTCATAGTCGTCCCCCCACAGCGGAAGCTCTTTGATTTTCTACCAGGACCATAGAAGCTTTGATATCATGTGAGAAATATTGGAGAAGAATATTATTGAATTGTTGTTTACATTATTACATTGAGAGCCTATTTATTGATATTATATTATACTCCTTTTCCAACTAGAATACTATAATACAATCCTTTGCCAAGTAGGATTTCATATATTATTACTATTCCTAATCCTATTCTAAGTAGGATTGTAGATATTATTCTTATTCCTATTCCTATTCCTATTCTAACACTATGATATGAGATGTTTTCATGAAGATTTAATGCCTATTTTACAAGCTATGAAAGTATGATTTCAATTAAGTATGAATTATGTTGAAAGTTATGTATTACTATATATTCCGTGGGATTTGACTTAACATTGAATAACCCTGTGTGAGGGGATCTTCCCCAATTATCCTTATATAAATCCTCAAGTCTCATAACTACGTGCTACTGTAGGTTGATGATAATGTTCCTGTAAGACGATACTTACTATGCTAGGGTTAAGCCTAAAGGGTGGGATCTTTTATATTCATGTGACACTCACAGTGCTAGGGATAAGCCTAAAGGGTGGGGTCGAGTCTACCTTTGTAAAGTAGACTCTTCTTTCACTCAATGTAGATGGAACATCATGATTCCATGTAATAGTTTGCATGGTTTTATTTCCAGTTATGGTCTTATTTCCACATATATATGCTAGGTGATGAAAGGTTTTATGATGCTTCTATTTATGGTTTTAAACATGCATTGATTATTCATATCCTATTCTTATTCTATTGATTATGATTATGCATATTGATATCATGTTTTGATGTTTTCTGATGCATGGAAAACCTATATACTTAGTTCATTTCACATACTAATGCATACTTCTTTGCCTACATGATCTAACCATGTAGAGACGGACGATGAGACTATTCCTCCATTTCATGTCTAGAGTTGGATTTGAGCTTTGAAGATTATTAGTGAGTTCCCATGCTTCAGAGACAAGCCTTGTTCATGTTATGTTTTCATATTGATGCTCTATGATTATATTTTATTCTATCTTGAGGGTGAGCTAGTAAGCATGGTCTAATCCCCACCAAGATCTTATGATGTAGAGATATGTTTTGGACTAAAGATATTGTAATTTCACTGAGGAAAATTGTGACTTTGATATTGATATGTTCTGCTTGCTTACTCTCTCATGAATTGCTTACTTTACTTTATGTATGCTTATGATATAAACAAGAAGCTTGGATGGGGCACCTTTAGATGTCACATTTGTCGTATCATGACTAGGCCCTAAGTTTGATTCGTGATATTTTTCCTCTTGATTATACTCCAAAGCACCACAATCTAATCAAAAATGAATTCACAATCACAATTTGAAGCTAATGACACCAAAATCATACAATTCAGAAAGTAGATAAATGGTTCAAAAATGCAACATCGGAAAACGAGCTCGAAATTTGAAAATTTTTACACAGAAATGCTCCTTAAGCTTTTAGGAATCTAATGGCGAAAATCATTTTGAAAGGGAAGTCCAAATGAGGTCACAATCACCATTTTTCTTTTGAAAAATTAAATTCATAACATAGCAATTTAATACCCCTATAATTGTTATAGTTTGGAATATTCCCTTTGTTCTTGTACAATGGAACCATTGTACTGCTCCTCCATTCATCAGACATCTTGGTAGTCTTCATAATAGCATTGAACAGTCTAGTCAACCACTCTATGTCATCCTTGACCATGTTACAGACATGATTATTTAAAAAAATTATGATTTCAATATATAATCTTTTGAGTTTTTGGTGATGACGATGTATCGTTAGTAAAAGTTCGACATATGGATTTTTGGTGAGGATGTTTCATTAGTAAAAGTTAGTCCGGTGAGTTTTTTGGTGATAAGGATGTTTTATAGTAAAAGTTAGACCGGTGGATTTTTAGGTTAGGATGTATCATTAGAGAAAGTTCGACATGAGGATCTTTGGTGAGGATGTATTAGTAGAGAAAGTTCAACATAATGATCTTTTGTGAGGATGTTCATTAGAGAAAGTTCGACATGAGGATAGTCTTATTTTTTGAGTCAAATTAAAACATGAATATACTAAGCATCGAAAACACATCAATTTAAAATGTCAATATGATCATTTCTACAAAATCTTGCATATTTCTATTTATAGGACTACAATATGAAATATCAAGTAATATAATCTGATTATTAGTTTTTTGGGGATTACAATAATAAAAAGTTGTTGAGTAATGAAAATAAAGACCATTGATGTTTATATTAAAGAAATGACCTTTTAGTTTCCTAACAGTGCAGATTCAGTATAATTCATAGAGTTAAAGAAATGACTTTTTAGTTTCTTAACAGTGCAGATTCAGTATAAATCATAGAGTTAAAGAAGTGACTTTTTTTAAAAAAATTATATAACATATAAATGAACGGAAAAAGGATATATTAAAGAAATGAAATGACTTTTTTAGTTGCTTAATGGTGCAGATTCAATGGCTTTTCTAGTTTCTTAACAAATTCAATATAAGCCAAAGAGTTAAAAGAAATGATCTCTTTAAAACATAAAAATTATGTAAGACATAAATGGGGGGGGGGGGGGGGGGGGGATCTCTCTCTCTCTATAAATATATATTGATAAAAAATGTGTCACGTCACTTTTTCTATTTCTGAATTTATTATCATATATAAATTTAAATATTTATATATTCTTTTTTAAATTTTAAATCTTGTATTACTAATACACGAAGAAAGTCGCAGCGATCGAGCTCAAAACACATGTCTCTACAAGTCAAAAACCATGTATGGTGGCTCACACTTATCCAATATCAGAAGGTCAAGGAAGTTGATGACTTGATTTAGGACTATTCTATGTGAATAATTAAATAAAATTTTGACTATCAAATTTTTTTGTAAGAAAAATATCGGCGGGGGAAAATAACGGGTCATACCTTTTGAGAAGATTCCAACGAAGTTGTCAACCCCCCAAACTTTGTCGCTGCCCAAAATCTGATCCATGTCTCTAGGAATACTGATGCTTATTCACAAACCAAATGCCCTTTTATATAATGTGATGAAAGAAGGATACAAAATTCTTCACCGTATTTTGCAGTTTAATCTTATGATTAAAGTCAGATCAATTTCAATTAGTATACTGACTCTTGTCTTTTGCAGTTATAGTCTATTTCAACTTCCTTTCTTTTCTCCTTTCCACTCCCACCAAGAAACTAACTTCCTCTTGTTTTAGGATTGTCTCTCCCATTAGGAAAACACCTTTTTCATCATGAGTCAACCACCTTCCCACTATTAAGGGAAGTGGTTGGGCGGTTACAACTGCCAAAAGGATAACTATTGTTTATCCTTATACTTTAGGATAAGGTTGAACAGTTAACTGCAACACCGTAAATTAATTAACCGCATACTTGGGTCGGGTCAAGATTTGGATCGGGTCGATCCACATGTGCGACCCATGATCCCCAAAATCTTACATCTCCTACTTCGCACATGGCGGACAAGGCCTGAGCCAATATCACATCAACCTTATATACAATTCATACGGCAAAATAGTTTGTGCAACTTGTGAGCATAAAGGCTTGCCTTCAAGGTCGTATAAGCCTTTTATACGAATTTAATCACCTACGGAAAGAATCCACTATTAATCATAAGGATATTTATACTCACAATACCCTAGACTTTAACTACTCCAGTAGTTAATAATCTTATCCCTCATCCTCTTCAAGAGACTGACTCGCGAGTCCAAATTTAATATCAATTTTAATAGTCTTCCCTTTCAACTCGAATCTATCTATTTCAAATCAATTGATTTCATAGACATGCACCACATTGCTGAATCATACGTGGCTATTAGTAACATGCTAAAGTAGCAACATCGATCAAAATTTCAAGAAACAGTAAAAGGTCAACGGGTATTCAATTGAAAATTTCTTCTATGACTTTTCAAGGTCTCACACAATGAAGAAGCAGGGATCATTCTTTCGTTAATCCTCTTGTCGCATAACACACATGGTATGAAACATGTGTTACTATATTTTCACCTTACACAGGCGTATGTGTCTTACTCCAATATCGTACAGACCTTGGTCTAGACATTCTTAATGTCTAAACCGAGTTCCTCTGTACAATTATCCTCAAACTCATTTCTCAGTGAGACTCTTGTCTGATTTCCAAAACAAGTCTAAAATGTGGCAGTGATATATTATCTCTTCACGTTCCCCACGTAAGAGGCGATTCTTCGTATGAGAGAGCCAATCTCGTGACTTGTTTGACACATTCAATATCAACACATGCCTTTAAGATAAAACAATCATATATATAGATGAGAAGGTTATAAAAACAAACTTATATTACAATACAAATCACATCCTATATAAGCCTAAAGCCTTAACATGTTTCTCAAACAAGTCTCTTGATATCGCCTTCGAAAAGGGATCAAATACCATTTCACGAGTAGGAATGTATTGTAAATTCACCTCTCCACTTGTTACTATATCTCTTACAAAATTATACTTGATATCAATGTGTTTGGTTTTGCAGTGATACTTAGGATCTTTCGTATATGCAACAGCCGCCCGACTATCACAGTATAAAATCATAGATCCTTCAGATTCTTTGCAATACACAAATGCTCAAAGAATCTCTTGAACTAAATAACTTCTTGTACTGTAGACGCATTATCCACAAAATGCTAGGTTATTTCTTACTCTCTCTTCACAAAAAATGGTACCACTATTTAGTAAGAACATAACAGATGTCAATATATAGATCATCACTATCTGTATAACCTCTTACAAATAGTCTGCAATTCCCTTTAGATATTGAAACATTCTCTTCACTGCCTTCCAATAATCTATTCTGGGATTAGATTGATATCTTCTCACCAGACCTATGACATAACACATATCTGGTCTAGTACACATCATAGAGTACATCAGACTCCCAATAGCACTAGAATATGGAACTACACATGTTCTTTCTCCTTTTCACTTTTGGCACACATTTCAAGGCTTAAAGTTTCACCTCTAGATATTGGAGCATCCATGAGTTTGCAACTACTCATATTAAATCGATCCAATATCTTCTTAATATAGTTTTCTTGAGACAAACTCAAAAACTTCTTGGAACGATCTCCATGGATCTTAACACCCAATATGTAGTCAGCTTCACCCATATCTTTCATATCAAATCACTTTGAAAACCATGACTTAATAGTTTTTAGATACTCCAAATCATTTCTGGCTTATAGTGTATCATCTACGTAAAGAGAACGAATTACAATTTTTTTCATCGAACTTCTTCATATATATGCAATAGTCTTCATCGATCATGGTGAAATCTAATGAAATCACCTCTTTATGAAATCTCAAGTACCATTGCCTTGAAGATTGCAGGCCATAAATTGATCTCTATAATCTACAAACATTCTTTTCTTGGCCTTTTTCAATGAAACCTATAGGTTGTTCAATGTAGATCTCCTCATATAATTCTCCATTAAGAAAAAGCAGTCTTCACATCTATTTGATCTAATTCTAAATCCAAATACGCAACTATAGCCAAAAGAAATCGAACAGATGTAAACTTCACAACTGTTGAAAAGGTTTTGTTATAACCTATCCAACTTCTTGGGTAAAACCTTTTGCCACCAATCGAGCCTTGTAACTATCAATTAACTCATCTGATTTATGCTTAATTTTGAGAATCCATATTCCCAATAGCTTTACGCCCTTGTGGAAGGTCAACAAGATCCCAGACTTTGTTGGTTTTCATGGACTCTAATTCGTCTTCCATCGCTTTCAACCATTTATCCTTTTCAGGACTCGACAAAGCCTCAATCATAGAGTTAGGTTCATCCAACTCCGTGTAAGATACCAGGAAAACATAATCCTCAATCTGGTATGATCATTTAGGTACTCCTTTTCTCGTACTTTTACACAGTTGAAATTCATATTCCTTAATAGGAATTTGGGATTCAAAACTCCCACTTGGCCCAGAAACCATCTCTTGATCATTTGCTTCATAGATCGCATATGATATCATTCTCTTCTCTTCTGAATTTAATATTTCATACAAAGTCTCATCTTTAATTACCTCATTCCTTTTCGGAAACACATTTTTCAAAAAATAAATTGACATCTCGTGATTCAATTTCAGTCTCACTTCCATCTTCTAACTCATCAATGAACACGTACCCTTTGGAGCGTTTGGAGTATCTAATGAATATGCATTTCTTTCCTTTTGGACTTAATTTACCAAAATCACCCAGAAGATCTTTAATATAAGAAGCACAACCCCAAGGTTATATATCATGTAGGTTTGTTTTATGACCAGTCCAAAGTTCAAAAGGAGTAGAAGTTACTGATTTAGAAGGCACTTTATTTAAAATATAGGCCACAGTCAATAATCCATCTTCCTAAGAAGAGATAGGCAAATTTTCCAATGCCATCATTGACCTTACCATATCTAATAATGAATATTCAACTGTCTAGTGCCTTTTTCATTACATAACTATTCAAATGATTTGACAGATATTCATGTTCTCACTCAGTTCTCGAAACCTAAATTCTTTTGTCCAATTGATTTTCAACTTCATTCATCTATCTCTTAAAGCACTCTGGTGCTTCAGATTTATGAGAAATCAAATAGACATAACCAAAGTGCGTGAAATTATCAATGAATATAATGAAATACATGGCACCAAGCCTTGCCTTCACATTCACTAGATCACAAATATCATAATGGATTAATTGAAGCGGGAACTCAGCTCTCTTAGCTTTCCCAAATGGTTTTTTGCATAATCTTTCCAGCAAGACAATTTTCACAAGTTGGCAATTCAATTTTAGATAGAGGACCCAAATGTCCTTCTTTTGCCAACCTATTCATTTGTTCTTGCCCTATGTGACCTAATCTTGCATGTCATGTAACAACATCAACATCATTATTACTTGAACAACATGCCATTACATAGCGGTCAACATAATAGTCATAAGTTGAAAGATTACAATCCAAAATGATGAAATGATCATAACGCAGTCCAAAACCATACAAAATATCATCTAGTGTTATTCTAATACTATTGTGACTAAAAACCCAAATCGATGCCATTATCTAAAAGCACTAAGACATATACTAAGTTTCGTTGAATTTATGGAACATAAAGGATATCATACAACATCAAGGATAGGCCACAACGCAAGTCTATTTTGCAAGTGCCTATTCCCTTGACTTATAGTCTTGCATTGTTCCCCACACAAGTCCGACTAGATCCAGATATAACTCGATGAAACTTCATAAATGCTTCTTGATCTCAACTTAGTACTTGCAACACATACAACACTTAGAGATGCTTTAGGAATGCTACCTTTTTTGATTCGGCACACTCATGATAGAAATGCCCCAAAATTTGGCAATTGTAGCACTTCAACTTACTTTTGTCTCTTTTCTTGAAAAATCTTTTTCCTATCTTGGAATATGGTTTGTGCTTTTTCTCATAGGGTCCTTCCTCAGTCACCTTATCCTTTCCCTTCTTCTTCCAATCTTTCTTGTGCTTAAAGCCTGAAGATTTCGTACCGCTTGATTCAGCCATAAAGGCATTAGCAGTATCTTTAGCAGCACCAAGCCGCTCGTTTTCAAGTTCAACATGTCGCGCAACATCAGAAAAAGCTTTTATGCTCTCATTATGGGTCAGGTTAACCTTTAAATGTTTTCAACTTAGGGGAAGGGACCGGATCACTGCTTGAACCTGTTGCCCATAAGACAGAACGTGATCAACATTCTTATATTGTGCTATCATGTTTGACATCACCTTAAGGTGTTACTTGATACTTTCATCATGACACTTTTTCAAAGTATCAAACTTGATAGTTAGCTATCTCAGGCGGGTCACAGAAGTGCCCCCATACGTTCCTCGTAAGTCCGTCCAAATCACATGAGCATTAGGAAATTCCTTACATTCATCAATAATTTCATCAACCACAGAGCTAACAATTATTCCACGTGCAATGGAATCTACCATATTCCAGGCTTTGTAAGTTTCAAGATCTCTTCTGTGCTGAGCAGTGTTACCCTCTTCTAGCTGACAAAGTACATGGTTTACACCTTCTAGCGCATTTCACTCGTCTAGGACATACCATATCTTATGACTCCAGATGTCATAATTGTCACTATCTAGTTTCTTACATTTGTTTAAGTCAGCAACAATACTATGTTATGCTATGTCTATAGCTTAGAGACATTTGTGCAAGGACACTCATCAATCAGGCATGTATAAATATACGTTCAAGCAAATTAATTCTAATAATGGTTTCACATATGATGGTAAAATCGAAAGGGTATTTAAAATATCCAAACATCATTTACACTCCAAATGTTTAACTAAAATCAGAAAATAATTTCTCAATGTATATTAATAAAGACTTATTCACAAAGATAACTAAGTCTTAGTTCATTATCATATTTCAATGTATCAAGAAACCACAAAGATTTCAAAATATGATAATACTCATATATTCATATTAAAGAGAGAAACAACATATAACATATATTCGAATAAATAAACTAAATGAGTTTACAAGTCGCTTTTAGTAAAGTCCTCCCCACTTAAATTTGAGATAACGTATATACACACTAAAAGATTCGCTAGGCCAAACCTCGTGATATACTTTAACCAATGTCTCTTTTCATGGTTCACAAAGAGAATCTACTAAAATAGTCAAACATTCCTAATTTGAGAGATCCACATAATCTTTTAGTTTTATACGCTTTAATTCAAAAAATTGAATAAAGCTAGCAACTGAAGTTGATGGGGACATCTTAAAAGACTTGAACTCTTTTAGTTTCTTGTCTCTTTCCCTTCGACTAGCCCTTTCATTCCTTAACAAGTCCTGTGTCATCCTATGAACACCACCTCTTATGATCTCTCGTCCTCGAATGCTTGTTCTTTGACGATGTGCACTTCCACTTTTCCTTTTAACTCGACATCTAGAACTCCCACTTGGAGTGTCTCGAGTTTGTTCCTGTTCAGCCATATCTAAAATAGGAACTAGGAGTCAGAAATACACTTTAATGTGACAACACATGCCACAAATTTCTGATAGAAGGCATATAGATCACAAAAGGCTTGTAGGTATGAATATAATATTGATTGAACAATACCATTATCCAAACACTTCAAACAATCACAATCTATTCCTTTTAAATCCGTTCGGCTATTAAAATACCCTTCCAAAAAGTCCGAAACGAATAGATAATGAATAATAACATTCAAGCCAAGAATGTTAACAAGCACAACCCAAAAATCACAAAAAAAAAACAATTTTTTTTTAAAAAAAAGAAATTCTCAAAAAATTGGCGTTTTTCAGAAATCATATCTTACTTGAATATGGAAACCTCAAACCGAGTAGATCATAAAAAATACAATTATGGGATGAAAAACAAAATTTGAATTTTTCAAAAAATTCACAAAACAGAATCAGATTCGTTTTTTCTAAAAATGCAGTGAAAAAATCTACCAACTTCAAAAGGCCATAACTCACTCGTTTTAAGTAAGAATGGATATTATAATACCAATTCGAAATCGCCAGAACGAGAAGAATGGGTTTGTATGACATCAGGCACAAAATACCGATAAACAAGCATAAAAAAGGGTTAAAATCAAATCTACCTATTCTAAAAAACATTAAAATGCACCAAACTTCAATAATCCATATATATAACTTCAAAAAGGGAATATGATCATGGAATCATTCAACAAACAACCATGCTTTGATACCATTTGTAAGAAAAATATAAACAGAGCAAAACAACAGGTCGTACCTTTTGAGAAGATTTTGACGAAGTTGTCAAGCCCCCAAAATTTGTCGTTGCCCAAGATCTGATCCGTTTCTCAAGGAATACGAACTCTGATTCACAAACTAAATGCCCTTTTGTATAATTTGATGAAACAAAGATACAAAATTCTTCATCATATTTTGCATTTTAATCTTACGGTTAAAGTCAGATCAATTCCAATTAGTATACTAACTCTTGTCTTTTGTAGTTGTAGTCTATTTCAACTTCCTTTCTTTTCTTTTTTTCATTCCCACTAGGAAACTAACTTCCTCTTATTTTAGGATTCTCTCTCCCACTAGGAAACACCTTTTTCATCATGAGTCAACCACCTTCCCACTATTATGGGAAGTGGTTGGGCGGTTACAATCACCAAAAGGATAACTATTGTTCATCCTTATCTTTTAGGATAAGGTTGAATAGTTAACTATAACACCGTAAATTAACCGCATACTCGGATCGGATCAAGATTTGGATCGGGTCGGTCCACATGTGCGACCCATAATCCCCAAAATCTTATAATTTTGTTAATAAAAAGTATGTAATATAACCAATTTAAAAAGAAAAAAATTAGTAAAATTATGTTGAAAACATTGAACTAACACAATAGAAATTGATCAACTTTGATGAGTTGCTCTCTACCAGCATAAGATAGAAGTTTTGATCCCCAAGCCTTTGTTTTAAAAGTTGACAAAAAATAAATTACATGCTAAAATAGGAGAGAACTTACCTTCTAGATCATGATTCCAGAAGAAAACATTAGCAGAATCTCTTTTATTCTTGAGAGAAAATTGTGTTCTATAAGAAAAGTCCTGTCGATGAGCTTCTGAGGAGGCCGATAGTTTCCTCCTAAATTTAGTGGGTAGGATCTTTCATTAATGGGTTAAGATAATGGATTATAAATTGGGTCAAATTTAATGGATATCCTAGTTGGCAAGCCTAGGTGACAGAATTAGTGCCACGTGGATTGCCACAACAGTGTTGTTAATTCTTGAGGGGTATTTGTGGTCTCTTAGTATAATGGCGGGGGTATTTTGGTCTTAAAATATAATGAAGGATATAATCAGTTTATTTCACATAGTTCAGGGACAATTTTGACCCTTTTCCGTTTATATGAAAAGACAATTTTGTTTACTGCAAGGACTTTTAAAAAATAATTAGCTTCTCCAAGAATAAGAACTACATGAAGTTGACCAAATAAATGGTTGAAAAATTTTATCCCATCCAAGGGACAAATTATTCTAATTAGTCTAACCCACTTGATAAATCCTGCGAAATGGACAAAATCGGCAAATCCCATCAATTAATAGCATATCGTTATACAAAATCAGAAAGTGAAACATATCCATTTGAGAATCAGATAGCAGCTTTAAAAATAAAAAAGTTCGTGGCTGAGGCGTCGGGTCGAATGTCTTGGTTCTGAGCTTTAAGAAGACAATGAATTATAAAGACAAAGGATAAAGCACAGCTATGGAATCACAATCAAGTGAAAGATCAATTTTAAACAACAAAAGGAGTACGCTTATTCAAAGAATAAACAGCTCTACAAATCCACTTTATAGCATAACAAAATGAACATGAAAAGGTCAATAGAACGAAGTTTTTGGAAAATAGGGCAAATATTGTTCATAGAGAAATGGGAAGTCATACAGAAAGGGAAGCAAGCCTGTCTAAAAGGGAGTACATGTGTTGAATGTCTAAATCGAAGAAAGTAAGCATGAATGTCTGAAATTCACCTCAAATGTAGTATTATTTTCAGAAAGCATAAGTGTTGACGAGAAGGTGTGTGTTTTCTTTCCCCTTTTTTATAACAAAATGAACAAGGTCTATAGATGAAAGGTTTTGGAAAACAAGCAAAGATAGTTCATAAAGAAATGGGACAGGCCATACAGAAAGAGAAGCACACCTGTCTAAAAGGGAGTACACGTGTTGAATGTCTATATAGAAGAAAGTAAGCGTGAATGTCCGAAATATCCCTCAAATGCAATATAATTTCAAGAAAGCGCACGTGTTGACAAGAAGGTGTATGTTTTCCCCTTTCTTATAACAAAATGAACAAGGCCTATAGACGGAAGTTTTTAGAAAACAGGGTAAAGATAGTTCATAAAAAAATGAGACAAGCCATACAGAAAAGGAAGCACACCTGTTTAAAAGGGAGTACAAGTGTTGAATGTCTAAATAGAGGAAAGTGAGCATGAATATCCGAAATACCCCTCAATGTAGTATATTTTCAAAAAAGCACACGTGTTGATGAGAAGATGTGTGCTTTCTTTCACCTTTCTTATAACAAAATAAACACAACTAGGTCTATAGACGGAAGTCGAAAAGATCCTTAATGTGAACTATATTGATCTTTAACAGACATGTTGATACCACTACATAACTCATCCTTTTATGTAGTAGAAAGAAACTATGTTTGTAGGTATGTATTAATGATACTACACTATGTATAATATTTATAATATTTTTTTTCTAATCTTATCAATTTAAAATTAATTATTTAAAAGAGGAAAGAAATCTAAATTATACTCCCTCTGTCCCATATTAACTGAATTTTTAAAATAATGCACACAGATTAAGAAATATATTTTAAGACAAAA
>JAOTQR010085060.1:0-13889 GCA_025774065.1 Solanum ossicruentum
TATAGACAAAAATCTTCCACTTGAACCAATCAAAAAGAGCCACAACACATGACCCCACTAACAATTTAAATCCTAAATACTACACTTTAGAAGAAAATTTACATTTGGTCCCAAATTGAACCAATTAAAGACTTACAGGTTCTAACAGAACCTTGGAATGTCAAAAATGGTGGAAGGGTTTAAATCACATCTTTGAAAAATTTGAACTGCTCAGACACACTTTGCACTCCGCGAATGAGGATAATTGACCGAATGAGCATGATTGACCATGAACGGAGGTATAGGAGGATAGTGCTCTGTGAATGTGGATCTAATGTGGAAGCCAAAGCTGGTTGTGCTCCGCGGACGCGGGCATCTCTACATGAAAGTGGAGGTCTATATAATATGACATCTGCGAACGCAGCCCCAAAGGCATGAAGCGGAGTACAACTCACACCTGCACCAGAAACAGTTACACCAGCACAAACACAACACAAATATGCTAGAAACTAGACCCTTAATAATTTATTAGAAACATCGTAAAAACAAATAAAACATAGAACCCTACTAAAAATGACGTACAAAACTCAATAGAATTGTTAGAATTTGAGTTTGGGACCTCCTTGGCCTAGAATCCAAGAAAGATCGTTTATACCAGTTTTGGACTGAAAAAATCAAAACACTCATGGAAGCTCCGAATAGTGCAATGAATCCATTTCTAACATTAGTTTCATCTCTAGAAACCACTGGAACTGACGAAATTTCGATCCGAACCTCCAAACTCCGAATGTTGATCTAAGTCAAACTTATGATCCAAAATGAACTAAAAATACAACTTTCAGCCTAAAATCTCCATTTTAACTCTAAATTTGGTTTGAAAGTTCTATTAGATCATTCAGTAATTTGGAGCTGATGGAATCGACAAAATTAAAATTCGACACTGAAAACTCAAAATGACCAAAAAAACTCAAATTTCCAACGTTAAACTTTTTAAAGCTCTTTCTTTCACAAAACCCTAATTTTTTACAAGATTCCCAAAATTTCTACTTCTAGATTTTTCCAAAAATGACTCAAAGCAACTTTCAGGAAGGGACGAACAGTAATTTGGTTTGGATGTTTGGACACCGTCATTGAGTTTGAAATATCAAATTTGATAAGATTACATGGTTCATTTGAATGCATAAGATTTGTAAGAAATTCTGAGCATCCATAGGTGTTTTTTTTTAACTTGGTATTGTAGCTAGCGCACCTCAATTTTCTCATTGCATACACTATCCTTGAGCCACATTTGTGAAGGCCAATAAGATTGGTCTTCATGATCCTGGGATTAGCATTTCATCACCATTTTTGGTATGACATAATAACGGATATTGGCCATACATTCATATGAGTAGTTTGTGGGCCCAATCAACATTTGACCATTACGATCATAAATACTAGGTTTTGGCTGAACTCAACTCATTTTCAAAGTTTAAATAGATGATATCTCGAGCTTGAAACCTTCAAATTGAGTGGTTTCAATTGATGTGTGTTGGAATTGGCATCACCCTGCATTAGAGACATTAGGAGAGTGTAAAGAAGCAAGTTTCTTGCTGAAAAGAATGCTTAGGTCCTTCAATGGTGATTTTATGTGTGCATTTGTCGCATGAGATAATTTTTACCTTTGCAAGCATTGAATTATGTCCCATTTTATGAAACAAGTTCAGTAAGCTTCCTAGATCAATTGAAAAACATACGTGGATCTACGTGGTGCCAAGGGGGTTCACCCGAACCCCTTCGGACGAAAAATTATACCATGTACATAGGTTCAAATTTCAATTTTAGTTATATATATTTAACAATGCACCCCCTCAACATGAGAATATTGGATGGAGTGGTAGAGTAGTAAAAGGTCTCCCATTTTATCCGAGATTAATTCGTGGGAATTGCATCTGTTTTGCTTGTAAATATGAACATGTATGTCTCCTACTAGCTACTGGTTGCAAAGTCGTTCGGTAGTATGTGCCTAATTTCTACTTCTCTTTTTTTTAACAAAAGAAATTGATATATATGTTATATGTATATATAGAAAAAATTACTCGCTTTTATTTTATTTTCAAAAAACTGATAAACAAAGTGAAATTTTGAAAACTCTGTCGTGCAAATTCTTCAATTTATGGATTTTTATTAAAACTTTAGACAAATTTAATAATAATCCAATCAAGAAATTTATTTCAAAGTAAATATCATTATGTATTTAAAAATTAGATAAAAATTACTGAACTTATGTGCAATTCATCCAACAAAAGTGATTAAGGAGTTGTTTGAATATTGTTGGCTAAGAAATTGTATATAAACTCGCAAAATTTATGATCCGATCCTTTCATATCTAATTTGATCTTTACCAATACTATCAACATGCATTATGTTTTCGAACCCCCTGAACGAAAATCCCCCATTTGCCACTATTCACAGAGTCAGTTTTAGGATTCCTAGTACAGGTAGTGCGATCCTCTTTTAACTCAATTTTAGACCCATATCTAGTTGTTGTAACTTTGACATCTAAATATTTGCATTGACATTATGTTTGTGTTTTTGATAGTTTGGCACTAATCGGAGGTCATTCAGAAAGAGAAGGATTTGTAATAGAGGTTTTGCAATGCGCATTTTACTTTGAGGTAATGGCTTACTGATCTTTAGGTTGAGATTGACATTATGATTTTCAACTCATATTTATTAACTAGCATTGTGTTGCATTACAACTAATATCATGTTTTGTGAATGGAATATATGTCTTATCTTATTTTTGGGTAGTTTGAAGTTGTTTAGCAGGCCTACTTTAGTTGCATTGGTTATATCTCGCTTCACAGTTTTCTGTCAGTTGCATTAGTACTGGTCACTTGTTCTTAGCCTTAATGTAGATGTAGGCTAGTGATTGTCTTACACATATGTGTTAGATCTGATTGTCATTAGAAGTTCTCATACATTGTTTTGGATGGCTTAGAGCTTTTGTAGAACGGTACAGTAGACTTAAATTTGGTAATATGAGCCTTAGCTAGGTCGTAACTTAAGTATTGTACTCTTCCATCAATAAATCCTATTATGATTTGATTGTGCGCTATTTTAGTTGTAAATTGGGTGGACTTCGATCACTATTGTTATTGTTTGAAGACCGAGCATATTATCATTAATCATAGTTAAAGACAAAGCATATTATCATTAGCTATGGTTTGAGGCCCAAGCAAATGATCATCAGCCATGTGGTTCAAGGATCAAGCATAGCAGTCACTCTGGTATATTGTTATTGTACTATATTGTTCTTTTCTAGACTCGTGGGCCTGATAATTAGATTTTCATTATCATTTTGATTTCTTAACCTCTAATTATTGTTAATTTCTTTAGTTTTATATTGTCTTTACTTTCCAAGCTCAGTTTGTCATTCCCAGGGAAGGTACCCTTGGTGTAGTCGAAACTTAAAGAACCACTGTTGATTCCCCAAGAAAACCACTTGGTTTCATCATCACATCACACTGAATAGCGGAAAAATACTCAAGAAAGACAACCAATTTAAATAAATAAGTCTCTTTCAACAACAATTTCCAATGAACAAGAATTGGAAAATCAATAACAATTGACTATGTCTACTCAATATCTATATAGCATCTATCCAATCTAAAAAGTGCCAAGTCAAGTACCTGGCTACCTCAAAATGACATACTTAGCTAATGAAGAAATAAAATGACTCCTCTGAAATCAAGGATATCTCACCATAATTTGGGAGGAGGAAATAGGACTTCACCATGCACTTGCTGAAGTCCTCTATCATTTGTATCTCCATCATTAAATGATGCAGGTCCAAATGGATATTAGTACATTGAATATACTACTATGTAAAATGGCCAATGAAACAAACAAGGCTTAAATACACATCAACCACGTCAGCTTAACCTATCAGTGCAACAATCCATAACTCAACTCAGTAAAGGAAGGCAATATTTTTATAATGAATCAATGCTCCTAAGGAAACTCTAACATGCAACTCAGTCAAATTAGGTATGTATAACCGGGGAATTTCCCTAACCGAAAATCATCACATATGAGCTGGTGATGATATAACACTTGCATTGTCGTTGCCACAACCATCTAATACTTGTCAAGGTATAGGATGATCAAACCAATTTGGATCCGCAATCAATGTCCACCTTTTGGGGACGTAAGAGGCATAAACCCTATCCTACGCTAGCAACGTAGTTCATGGGTTAGAGTTGTTATCCATTCATACCCATATTGGTGCTCAATACTGTTTCCAATGACTCAATATGATATATCAATCAACTCAATCACATCTTTATATTGACTCCAATAACATAATAAAATCAACCAAAGAAAGACTATCAATCAATCATGCTATTAGGACTCATTAAATCATACAAGACTCTAACTCAAATAGTCATTTAGACTCCAACCATCCATGCTCATCATACAAAAACATGTAAGATGCTCCGGTATGATTATGTTTGTTAGAACTAATTAAATATGATTGTAACTAAAATAAATGCTTATTTAATTTTAAAATAAATGTTTTTGAGTTTGACTAAGAAAATTTTGAAAAGGTGTAGAAGGGGTAATAAATGCTAGGAGATACGAAAGTGATGAGTGGGAGATGTGCTGAAGAGCTTTAAATGCAGAATTAGAGGTTGAAGGGCAGAAGGCACTGTTTGAGGGTAGGATGGAGTTTAAGAATGACTGCATATAAGTAGGGAAGTGGAGAAAAAGGATTGTCAATGCATATTTTTGGGGCTCTCACATAATTGAAATGCCCCAAAAAGTGCCCAAAAATGTGCCACGAAAATGCCCATAATCATAATTCCCATATGTCTCAAAAATCATACATGATATTGAAAATCCGACATTATATTCTTGTTCCGGGTACAAAATTAAGTGAAAAATAGGTATAACACAAATTTTAGAGGACCTGTAGTGAAAATGAATATCGTAAAAATTTCACTTCCAGTAGGGGCACGTGTTTGCTCTGCGACGCAGAGATGTGTGATTTAGTGCCAGCTTTCCTATTTCGGTTAAATTCCTTTGGGTGTTTGGGCTAAGCCTTCCTATGCATAAAAATACCTATACGTACACATTTTTCAACCCCATAACATACAAGATTTTCCTCAAAATCCTCTCAAATATTTAGCCAAATATTTCACTCAAATTCAAGTGTCTCAAACTCATTCTGAATCTTAAGGAATTTACTCAAGCTTCTAGTTCTCATTCCAATCTTCATCAAGGGAATCTCCAAAGTTGAGGTATATGGGTTTCAACCATTGGGTCCTTTCAACCATGGTGCCCAACCTTCCTTTCTATATAAATAACATATTTTCAAGTTGATTTACTTATGGGTATTGTTACTATGAACTTGATTCTAAACTATATTGTGATTTTCATGAAATATGGACTGTTTAAGCATGTTTTGAGCTATGAATATATGTTCTATGATGAGATTTGATGAAGAATTTTAATGTAACTTGCATGAGGGTATTACAAAGTGTTGGTGTATTGATTTGCATTAAGTTTTTTCACATGATTTCACTCTTGAATGACATGATTTTGAGCTAGAATCACACACCCGCCAACTATTTTATAAAATGTCCAGTTTAGGGTTCTTTAAGTTATTAATGATCTATTGCATGACCTATGACTTAAATGACATTATGATGATGAAAGGAAGGTATATATGTATTGGTTTCCTGAAAAGTATCTTTAGTTTTGCAAGTGACTGCATCTTGTTGAGGGGGTGCTATGCCTCAATCACCATTGATAGTGGGGTGTGACAACCATCAACCAATTGAGGGGTTGATACCTCAATTACAATGGATGGTAGGGTATGAAAACCATCAACCAATTAAGGGGTTGATACCTCGATCGCCTCTCCAAGGGGATGGTAGGCCTTTGATTTTATAATAATGGTCTCTTACTACACATGTAATATATCCTATACAGGTATGTTTTGCTTTGACCATTGATCATGCATGTTATATTGTTATAGTATTTCCTATTGCCTATGTATATGCATTTTGACTATACTGCATATCTCTTGGGGCATTAAATCCTACATACTTAGTACATTTAAATGTACTAACGCATACTCTATGCCCACATAATGTTACCATGTAGGAACCAGAGCTCCACTGGATCATCCTCCTCCTCCACGTGGCTAGTACTATCTCTTGAAGAAAATCTTGGTGAGTCCTCAAATCCGAGGACAATAGCAATTGATCCTATGTTATGTAAAGACTCTTTACTCTTTTTAGATGCTCATGACTATGAGGGTGAAACCGAAAAGTTGTCTTCACCCCCGCCCAATCTATGTTAGAGCTGTTCTTGCGTAAGTTATGTATTTATGCTTTGAGCTTTGAATCCTTTGATAATTTATGCTATGAAAGACTTCCCATAGTCCTTTACCCTTATGTATACCCTCTTATTGCTGTTTAATTACTTTCGTGGCCAAGGATATGTAAATGATATGCTAAGAGAATTGTTTGGGGTCCCCTTTAGGTTCCCATGCCGTATCACATCTAGGCCCTAGGCTTAGGTTGTGAAATCTATATTATATTCTTCTTATTATTATTTTATACTTTTATAACACATTTTCAGAATGAGCTTATATCATCTCAAAAACTGAAGGGTTAGATATGGGTGTTTCTCATAGATAGTTATCCATTCATTAACACATTTGTTTGATTGATTTTGGTACCACATACATGATGTCAATAGCAAAAAATATTTTCTCATCGAAGTATGGGAAGAATAAATATGACTATGATTACTAGTAGTGCTAATTTGATTGAGGGCTTTTGAAGAGCCATTATAATTTTGCATAAGGGAGGTAAACTCATCTTAACTAATATTATTTTTTTCCTAAATCTTAGCGAAACTTGTTGAGTTTTGATGATATTTGTGAAAATTGTTATCATATCAACACAATGGATGAAATTAATGTGGAATATCTTGGTAGCTGTAATAGCGTAGATTTTTAAAAGCACAAATCATCCTTAAATAATTAAGAAATTCGTGTCTATAAATTTTTTTGTGTTTTGCGGACACCATCTACATGCCATAAAAATACAATTGATTGTAGTTTGGAACCGTATGCCAACATCAGAACTTGTTATATTTATTTCAGATTTATGAGCCATGTTTATAGCTCGTAAAATCTTTTATGGGCCATAGATAGACTTGTGAACCACTATTTAGAAACCCTAAGATTTCCAGATTCATAGAAGCCATATTTATGGATTATAAAATGATCTATAACTCATAAACATGCCTCATAGATCAAATTTCAGTATTCTTCAATCTGAATCTAATTTCCATGGAAAGAAATCAATGGTCCGTAAATGAGATTATAGTCCATAAATGCTCTTTGTGGATGTCCCCCGGTAGTTCAGGGCTATTTTGGTCTTTTCCATTCTTTTAGTCCATATACTACTTCATTTTGGACTATTTTATATGGGATTAAACGATTCTAATAACCTAAATCCCTCTTTTTAAGCACAACCCAAGAAAATTAATCTTTCTCCCTCAAGTTTCCTCTCAACAAAAAATAAGGGGTTCCAACTTCAAGCCTCTATTCAATGAATTCAAGTAAGAGTTAGTCTATATATGTGGGATTTGATCATTAGGTATCACTCCACTCATTGAGTCCCAAAAAACCTAACTTTCAAGTTTATGATTTCTATAATAGCTAAGATTTTTATGAAAAACACATTATTTCATCTTTCAACTCAACTCCTCCCCATGAATTGTCCATGAATTTTACATGACTTTATGTATAAATTTATACTCAAAATATTTTCATGAATCCTCGAGTAATTTGTGATTTGCATCCCTGATTTATGTCCTCTTGTGTGACTTGCATCTTATTCTATCATTTGTTGTGATTTGCACCTTAATCTTCTTATTTCCTTGCAAAACCACAAAAAGCTCATCTCTAGAATGTGATTTTTTTTCTTAGTTGATTTATTTACTTTGAAGGTTTAAGTTGAAGTTTTAATGCTATTACTTGATTTTGGGCATTTTTCTTCTTTCTGAAATCTTTTTTTAAAACCTTTTTGGGTCTGTGACCCATTTTATTGCTGCTAAATAATAAAAGTTGGATGGGCTTAAGCCCAATACATTCTGATCCGATCCAGTACAATAGAACATCGGTTCTTACTACTTAAGAACCCAGCTACTTTATTTAGTAAAACCCTAGGTTTTCTAAAAGAGTTCACACCCCCTTTACTTTTTATGTTTTTCTCTCTCTACTGTTTCTTCCTTTTCAAGAAGCTTTCCCGGTGAAGGTCAAGAAGATTTCCTGGTGAACCTGACTTTCCCGGAGAACCCCATCATTTTCTCTCTCTATTTTTCTGGCGAACCCGTGTTTTCTGGAAAACTCCATCTCTTTTCTCTCTCAACTTCCCAGCAATTCCGTACATTCTTGCAACTTGGGAAAATAGAGAAGTCCCGTCTATTTCTCTCTCTCTCTAGAGATTTGACTCGATCTACTAGGGTTTTCAAGGTTTCCCGATAAACCTCATCTTGTTTCTCTCTCTACTTTTTAAGCAAACTCGTGTTCTCCGGCGAACTCTCTACTTTCACGGAAAACTCGTGTTGTTGGTTTTCCTGCGAAATCGTGTTGATTGTTTCCTCTTGCTTGCGATCAACATCTGTCAGTTAGATTCCAGTGACTGGCGTGAAATTTGAGGATAAAATAGATTGTAGAAAATTGGTTCCGGCGACACCTGTTCCAAACAAAAATCAACTTAGGTTCTAGCATTCCTCTCCTTTCTACTACTTGACTGACTTCTTTATTTTGTGAGTTACGCCCTTCCTCTCTTTGTCTAACCTTTTGTTTTCATTTTCTTTTTAATTTTAAGGGCGCAAATTTTAATAAATCTAGGTCATAATAGAGAAGATTGATCATTTTAGTTTTGCTATTAAAAGAGAAATTGTTGTTGCTATATGACAATAAATTTTATTTGTAATAGACCTAGAAAAAATGATTTTTTTCAAAAACTTTAAATTTTTTTGCAGAGAAATTTTGACTAAGGCTGAAAATTTATACTACACCTAAAATGAATTTAGTGAATCATTTGAGATGTATGACCATAACAATAAAATATATTGTTGCCTAATGCAAACAATTGATGGGAAAACATTTTTTTTTGGGGGTATTCTAACACTCTAATAAAGTTCTTAAAATATTAATTGATATGTACATATAATCTACTACAATATACCATTTTTCATCTCTTTTCCAAATACCTTCTCTATTACTTTACAAAATATTTTCATCTTTCAAAGCATCTGACAAAATATTTCTTATTCCCTACTAGAACTAGAATATGGAGGACAAAAACATTTCTGGTGATGAAGATAAAATATTAACAGATGTTCCCATATCATTTGCCGCAGTGCAAAGATTAAAAGTCGATAATACTTCAATTATATGGTGTTTAGTTGTTTTTTTTCATTTTGGTGGATACTTATGTATATATATTTTTAATGTTGATTGTGTTATGAAAAAGAAGATCTTTTTTTCTATTGCACTATTTTTTTAGTTGAGTGTACATTAATATAAAAAAAATTGATAGGCCTTTCAAGATAATTTTGTCCAAATGGTATTATTCAATATTATAGAATTGACATCTATAATAATGAATAAAGATATTTCTCTTTAAAGAAACAACATTTCCGTGATGCGAAGTTGTTCCTTCTCAGTTCACTATTTGGAACATAAATTGCATGCAAGGAAAACATTTAAGGAATAATTAATAAATTGCATTCGAGGAATAAATCATGGATTTGGCATGTGATAACATTCAAATATACTTCTCATATGAAATATAGACAATCATTAGCAGTCTAATTACCCAACTAAGAGTCAGGTCGATCCCACAAGGAATAGGTTGAAATAAGTCTATCAGCTATTACTTTTCAACAAGAGTTACTACTTCCTAAAAATAATAATGCATGAAGTAAATTAACGGGTTTGTTATGACAAGTAACAGTATCCAGTGAACAGAACTAGCATGACAACTTGGTGTGTACAGAATGAGAATAAAGCTAGGATTGTGCTGCCCATGATCAATAATTTCTCAGGCACTACACTGTCGGGCAATTCCTTTGTTTAATACATGTAAAATCTGGTGAGTTTAGTAACTTCCTATTAGCCTTGCGTTCCTTCATAGAAGCATTTCATTCCTCTCCTCTCGAACTTAGAATGTATCTCATTTTAACCCTCACATAGGATTTCTAGGTACTTTCCTCTTGTGGGATAAAGTAAATCAGACGAGCATTTATTCTCTCGAATCCTAGCTATGATTATCTTCTCCTAATTACCACTTTCCTCTTAGAAAAGTAATAAATACAGGCGAGTTCTCAAGGCGTCGACTCATTAAGAAAACATGTAGATAAAGACAATCATGATACATTCTATTTGATCATCGAAATTTACCCTAAGTATTTTCCTCACTCATCATATTGACATGGTTCCCGCAACCCTTGTTGTGGGTTTTGCCCACAAAAATGATACAAAATTCATGGTAAAAATTACTTACAATGCAAGGGAGAAGAATAACGAATCAAAATCCTAGATTAAAAGATGAAAATTAGCAATACAAGATCAAGTTTTGTGTTAATTCATTGTTTCTCATCATACACGCAATTCCAGGATGATGAATAATCATAAAAATAATTATAAAATGAATTTTATATGCAAAAGAAATCTAATCCTAATCAAAGTAGAAAATTTGTGTCGACACAGTTCACAGAGCACCTCCACGGCTTGTGATGTGCACCACGGCCTGTGAAAGGTTCCATGGCGTTCTCCTTGTGATCATTAACCACCAGTTGCCAAGGCATCCCACCACAGAGCACACCATGGAAAGTGGTGTGCTTCACTGATTGTGGGGGGTCTAGTGAAGATCCTATTTTGCGTGCAGTCAGTGGTCTTTGCTCTTCATGTACTTAATGGACCCATTCATAGTCCGTAGTTGGTACCACGGCCCATGAAGTGTCCCATGGTCTTGAGCTTTGATTTTGGTTACAAGCTCACATTGTATGATGCTTTGTATGATTTGTCAAGCATTCCACGGTCCGTAAAGGGGTTCATGGAACTTGACTTTACAAACTTCTTTTCTTCAACCTCTAGTACAGTTAACGAGACCCCCCACCATGGCATGGGGTGCACTTTACGGCTGTGGTGGGTGTCATCCAGAGCCCCTTTACAACTTGTCAATTCTGATTCCTCAATATGTCTCCAAGTCCATGTTTGACCTGTATTTCCTAAAAAAAATGCATAGAAAACACATCATAAACACAAAATGTGCTTGGGATTCACAATTGTTCATAGTTTTAGGTGCTGAAAAAGCAGTAATTTCACAGCACATTAACACCATCAACTTAGAACCATTGTCGTCCTCAAGAAATAACACAAACGACCCTATATACATAGAAACATCTTATCTGAATATGCAACATCTCATCAACTTAAATACCTTCCCGGTTCTATATATACAATGCACATATTATCAAACTAACTGACCAGGATCGAACACTACCACATGTAGCTTAGGATCACCCAGGTAAATGCTATAAGTGTAGATTGACTCACCTTAAATCAACAACACAATCCTAGTGCCCTCATGACAAAGAAGCCTCACACACAATAGTTAACTGCTACAAAGAAATTGAATATAGACACTCACACTCATAATGACATTCAATTAATGCACAAGTATAATCCATATGCTTGCCTTTATTTTAACTACTGTGATTATAGGATGACTAGGTCCCTGTACGAGGGACCTTAATGATTATTTGTGCGCACCACATCCCGTGAAGGGTCCACTGGTAGGGGCCTTCTGCAATTTTTCTCAATTTTCCATCATGGCCCTCACCAACCTTTCTGACTATGATTCCTAAAAGTACCTTTCCTGTGTATTTAACCTGCAATTCCATACAAAACTAATGGTCAATCCTATGATAATGATAAAAGCAAATAGAAAACTAAAATAAATAAGAAAACAAAAATACAAATAAAAATAACACTAGGTGATACATATGCAAGATATTAGTTTCCTCCCATGAAGCGCCTGATTTAGTTTCATGGCACGTCATAATAGGCTTGACTACATAGACTTTGCCAAGCAGGACCTCTACATCTATTTTCTCTGCCTCTGCGAATCCCATGTATAGCTTTACCCTCTGGCCATTCACCTTGAATTTGACCCAATCCGAATCATAAAGCTTAAAAGCTCTATGGGGAAAGCTTGGGTTACACTCAATGGCCCAAACCAATAGGATTTCATTTTACTAGAGAAAAGCATTAACCTAGAGTTGTATAACAAAACTCGGTAGCCAACACTGAAACTCCACTGTACGATGTGCTTATCATCTTGAAACTTTATCCTATCCTTATAGAGTGTTGCTCTCTCATAGGCATGAAGGCGAAACTCATCCAACTAATTGAGCTGGTCAAGTCTCAAGTTAGCAGCATCACTCCAACTCAGGTTCAACATCTTCAGAGCCCATGATGCCTTATATTCTAGTTCTACAGGCAAATGATAGGCTTTACCAAAGACTAACTGGTATGCGGACAAACTAATTGGTTCCTTGTAAGCTATCTGACAGCATGTCATCCAGTTTTCAGGGCCAATATTTTTTGGTAGCATTAACTATTTTGGCCAATATTTCCTTGATCTCTATTGAAGACCTTAGCATGCCCACTAGTTTGTGAGTTATATGGCGTAGCCACCTTATTCTTCCCTACTCCGTACATGGCCAACAAAGCTAAGAAAAGCTTATTGTCGAAATGAGAACCTCCATCACTAATGATAGTTTTAGGTGTCCTAAATCTAGAGAAGATGTTCCGCCTTAGAATACTTACCTCACTTTTACTCAAGTTGTTAGGTAGTGAAATGGCTTCAACCCACATGGAGATGTAATCAATTGTCACCTGAATGTATTTCATGTCAGACGAACTCACAAATGGGCCCATGAAATTAACCACCCAGAAATCTAACAATTCTTCTTCCAAAATTGGGGTCATGGGCAATTCCTGGTACCCGAAGATGTTACCTGTCTTTGGCATTGATCATAGCTCTGCGCCAAGTCATGAGTATGTCTGCAGATTATGGGCCAGTAGTACCCATACTGTAGAATCTGCTTTGCTATTCTTGCACTACTATGATGCCCACCTACTGGATAAGAATGGAAAAACTGTAGAATACTCGTAATCTCCGCCTCAAATATGCATCACCTGATAACAATGTTTGCACATATCCTGAACAAGAAGGGCTTGTCCTAGAAGTATGTAAAAACATTATGAAGAAACTTCTTTCTCTGATGCAAGATGAGTCCCTCAGACATAATGTCACTAGCCAGATAATTTGGAATTGAATAGAAGCAGCTAATAGATGCTAGTTTGGAATTGAATCATCAATGTCTAACATATTAGTAACTCTGGATTCATCTTGGTTGTCTATCTGGTTTTCTCTTCGTTTCCTATCCTGTACCTCAATCAAACTTTCTTAATAGGATAACCCATCAGTTTAATCTGGGCTTAGCATCTTTTTTAGTCATCAGATATCTAAACGCCATATCGTCAGTATTCACTATCAACTTTGTACCTAGAAGATAGGCCTGAAATTTATCAAACACATAAACCCTAGCCAAAAAGTCCTGCTTAGTCACTGTATATTCCATTGGAACTTATTCAGAGTCTTGTTGGCATAGTATATGTGGTGAAACATGTTCTTGTTATTTTGACCCAACACAACACCCATAACAATCCTACTCACATCACACATGACCTCAAATGGGGAAGGATAGTTTGATGCCATTATCACAAGTTCAGAGGTCATTTTGGCCTTTAGGGTGGCATATGT
>JAOTQR010085060.1:13989-36497 GCA_025774065.1 Solanum ossicruentum
GTCTCTCCTCCTTACATCGGCATAGGATTTTTGACGACTTTAGGATGTCCCCGACCTCTCGTTAATCATCTTAACCTTCTCAAGAGCTTACATATCTAGATCTGACCCCAATAAATCCACCTCTCCAACCTCAAATGGGGAAGGATAGTTTGATGCCATTATCACAAGTTCAGAGGTCATTTTGGCCTTTAGGGTGGCATATGTTTGTAAGCATACATCATCAAAGTGAAACTTGGCATCCTGTTGAAATAATTTGCACAGTGGGTGCGCAATTTTGGAGAAATCTTTTATAAATAGATGGTAGAAGCCTGTATGCCTTATGATACTCTGCACCCCCTTTGTAGAATGAGAGGTGACTATTTCTCAAGAACCTCAATTTTCACATTGTCCTCCTCTATTCTTTTATTAAAAATCTTATGGCCCAACACTATTCATTCCTTGACCATTAAGTGACACTTCTCCCAGTTTAGGACCAGGTTTGCTTCTTCATAGCGTTGTAGGGCCTTGCTAAGATTGAGCAGAGAATCATTGAGAAGATCACTTACAACAAAGAAGTCATCCATAAGTACCTAAAGGGTGTCTTAAACCATGTCAAAGAAGAGTGACATCATGCAACACTGAAAAGTTGTTGGAGCATTACATAGTCCAAACAGCATGCGCTTGAAGGCAAAGGTCACATAATGGCAGTGAATGTGGTCTTTTCCTACTCTTCAGGTGCTATGGAAATTTGATTGAAACCCGAATACCCATCCAGGAAATAGTACCCCCTCAACTTGTCAATCTATCTAACATCTGGTCTATGAAGGGCACAGGGAAGTGATCCTTCAAGGTCCATCTATTAAACTTCCTAGAATCCATACAAACCCACCACCTAGTGATTTTTCACAATTGGACAAACTCATTCTTTCAGTTTCTACTATGGTCATGCTACCTTTCATAGGGACGCAATGCATTAGGCTCACTTAATTGCTATCTAAAATTAGGTATATAGTCCTTGTATCTATTCCCTTTATTATATTTTTCATTACCACCTCTTTTATAGGTGGATTTACCTTTCATTAATGCTCAATTCTTAGGATACAACTATCCTCCAAATTAATCTTAAGCATGCATAGTCTTGGAGGAATCCAATAACTTCTGCTATGGTCCAACGAATAGCCTTTTTGAACCTTTGGAGGACCCCATCAAGGTTGTAACCTAGTATGCTTGAAGATTTGCAGCAACAATGATAGGAAGAGTATTGTTAGAACCCAAAAATGCACACCACAATTGTTTTGGTAACTCTTTAAGTTCTACTACAAGGGCTTCTTAGTTGATGGCATGGCAAGCGAATTGGGTCTATTTTTTAATTGTAGATTTGACTTTATAGGGGTAAAAGGTTTGAACCCTACACCGTGCAATGCAAGAATAGTGCCATCATACCCATCAATCCTGTCCTTTGTAAAAATCTATGATCATTGCTACCGATGGCTCCACACTCAGCCTCTCTTCTATAGGGACCTCGATAGTGCATGCATCATCCACATCAACAATTGACATCACTGTGACATCCTTAGGTCTCTTGATTGATGCACAAGAACATTAAACTTCATTTCCTCAATATTCAGGTGGAATCTCGGCTCCGCACACTCCACATTAACTAAGGCTCGGTCTATGGAAAAAATGGTCACCCTAGAAAGATGGGGACCTTGAAATACATCTAGAATTCCAGAATAGCAAAGTCTGGTAGGAAGATGAATTTTCCCACTCTTACCACCATATCATCTAGGATCCCCTAGTGTCTCTTGGACCTATCTGCCATCAAGAGCCGTATAGATATAGGTGTTAGGGCTCCTAATTCTAACTATTTGAAAATTGCTAATGGAATCAACTAAATTCTAGCCCCTAGATCACACATAGGCCCTACAAAATCATAAGCCCCAATGGTACATGGAATTGTAAAGGCCTCCGGATCTTTCTTTTTTTCTACCAAAGACCTGGTAGCAATAGCACTACTATCACGTCCCAAGCCAAGGGCCTAGATGTGACATGGAAAATAGGGAACCCGAAGGAAGCCCAAACAAGCCTCTTAAGTTGTCATTACACATCGTTGGTCGCAGAAACATATAAAAGACATGTAGAATAGAATGGGGCATTGGGGCTAAGGGAAAGCTTTATAACCCATAAACATCAAGGGATAAGAAATCATAACTCATATCTTAAATACCATAACTTTTCCAACAAACACCTCTAATTACATAAATAAAGTGGGGGCCTAGACAAAGTAAGCAAGTTCACCCTCATAGTCAAGTAGAACATAACGTATTGTCTTAATACATAGATAATAGGAAAGCATAACCCAAAGTCCCTGAAATGGAGGACTCACCAACAAGCTTGGAATAGCACTGTCTAGCCATATGGAGGAGGAGGGTGATCAACTTGGGCACCAGTTCCTACATGGGGATATAATGTAGGCAAGAGTATACGTTAGTATATTGGAATGTACTAAGTATGTAGGATGCAATACAAGAAGATATAGTCAATGTAATCAAAATGCATAACAATAAGCAACAGGCATAGTATAACAATATGGCATACATGGAAAATGCTTGTAGTAAAATATTCTTTAAGTGACTCTTGCTCATATTAGATACCATTTGTGTAGAAGAGACAAAGCTTGAATCCCAACATAGTTGGGAGATGCTATTCACACCTGGACATTCTAGTGGCAAGGTACAACACCCCTCACATGGTTGATGCTATTCACACATTGACACCCTAGTGGCAAGGTATGACACCCCTAACATGGTGAATGTCATTCACACCTGGACACCCTGGTCACAAGGTACATACCCTTCATATGGTAGATGCTATTCGCACTTGGACACCCTGGTGGTAAGGTACATACCCCTCACATGGTTATTTGGGCTCCTATAACCTCCCGAATCGGGTATGTTCTAATGAAACATATTATTTAGGATTCATCTAGACTCAATGCAACAATTCATATAGAAATAATCATACACATAAGCTCATTTTCATTATCATAACATCATTCATATCATATCTTATCTTTGGGCCTTCATTACCTCAAGAAACCATAATCGGGCATTTTATCAAACAAAATGAGGGTGTGTAGTGGGGGTAAAAGACCATACAATTTAGAGATGAAATCAATCAAGAAAATCCATTGTAAAACCATCAATCAACACCTTGCAACACCCCCAAGACATTCACATTAAAACCCCTCTTTAAATCCAACATTAGATCCAAAACTTAGAGCTCAAAACATGCTAAAACAACCATACTTTCATGAAATAAAATCACTGTACAGTAAATTTCTTAACATACAAGAACCACATGTAAAATCAACTTTAAACCACTCATTATTAAGTAATATAGGGTTTAGGCATCATGGGTAGAAGGACCCAATGGTTCAATACCACATACCTTAGTTTTTGAGAAGTTCTTGGTGAAGGTTGACAATGGAGACTTGAAGCTTGAAGAGGATCCTTAAATCTGGATGAGGTTTAGAGTCTTGTAATTTGGAGTGAAAATGTGGCTAATGTTTTGGGGAGTATTGGATAATGTTTAGAATGATATAAGGGTGAAATTTGACTAAGTATAGATAAAAACACGTTGGGAAAACTTGGGCCCAACACTTAGAATATTTTGGATCGCACTTGAAAAAGAACTGCCAGGTGAAACACACATCTCCCTGTCATGGAGAGGACACGGAGTGGAATTTGAACAAAGATGTGCCCAAGGCGTGTTGCGTAGGCGTCGCAAACTACTCATTGGAAATCACCACTAAAAAACTACAATTGCTATTCTTTCGCTTTTAAATCATGGCTAGACCCATTTTCACCTAATTTGTACCCCCTGATCATAAATATGAAGCCGGATTTTCAAAATAATGAATGGATTTTTAGATATAAGGAAATCAAAATTAAGGGCATTCCGATGCACGTTTTTGGGCACTTTTTGAGGTCGTTTAAATATCTCCCCCTTGGGAACATTCGTCCCTGAATGTAAAAGAGCCATACCAGAGAAGAGTAATCATGAACAAATCAACCCCAACACGAATGCAACATAGCATGTAAAGCACCATTTTCAAAATCTCAACATAAGTGTAAAATCATCAAAAGATTACCAATTTAAACATGATGCATATGAATGTCACATGGGCTGAAATGTAAGACTTGAAGTAACATATGGAACTTAGGATTAGTACCTTAGGCTTGAGTGGAGTGGAAGAGATAAGGATACCGCTCTAGCATGTCTGCTTTGGCCTCCCAAGTAGCACCTTCGACTTGTTGGTTCCTCCAAAGGACCTTAACGGATGGTACCTCCTTGTTCCTCAATCTCTTTACTTGCCTATCCATGATTTGAACCGAAACCTCCTCATAAGTTAAGTCATCCTCAACATCACCCATAACATCAATAGGTACAATAGCATTAGTATCACCAACACATTTTCTCAACATAGATACATGAAATACCGAATGGACCAAATTCATTTCACTAGGCAAATTTAACTCATAAGTTACCCTGCCAACCCTATTTATCACCTCATAAGGACTAACATACCTTGGACTGAGCTTCGCCTTTTTGCCAAAATGAATGACACCTTTCATTGGAGAAACCTTCAAATAAACCCAATCACCCAATTGGATGACTAGGTCTCTCCTCCTTACATCGGCATAGGATTTTTGACGACTTTAGGATGTCCCCGACCTCTCGTTAATCATCTTAACCTGCTCAAGAGCTTACATATCTAGATCTGACCCCAATAAATCCACCTCTCCAACCTCAAACCAACCCATTGATGATCTATAACATCTCTCATAAAGAGCTTCAAAAGGGGCCATACTGATGCTAGAGTGATGACTATTGTTGTAGGCAAACTCAATCAATGGATGATGGTAATCCCAACTACCCTTAAGCTCTAAGACACAAGACCTAATCATATCCTCAAATGTTTGAAGTGTCCTCTCCGCTTGGCCATCAGTTTGAGAGTGGAAGGCCGTACTAAGGTAAACTTTGGTACCAAGACCCTTTTGAAAGGATCTCCAAAAGTGTGAAGTAAATTGTGCACCACGATCCTATATGATGGATAGAAGAACCCCATGCAACCTCACTAACTCAAGAATGTACAACCTTGCATACTCTTTATCCCCAAATGTCGTCTTGACCAATAGAAAGTGAGCCAATTTCGTCATCCTATCACACCACCCATATGGAATCAAAACCTTTCCTTGTCTTGGGAAACCCAACCACAAAGTCCATGTTAATCACCTCCCACTTCCAAGTAGGAAGCTCAATGTCTTGGGTTAGGCCACCCGGCCTTTGGTGTTCGGCCTTGACTTATTGGCAACTATGGCAACAAGAAACGAACTTAGCAATATCCCTCTTCATGCCTCCCCACCAATACACATCCTTGAAGTCTCTATACATGTTGTTGGAACCGAGATGGATAGAATAAGAAGCGTTATAGGCCTCATCAATAATTCTCTCCCTCAAACCATCAACACATCGCACACATAAACTACCTTGGTATCTAAGGGTCCTATCTCCCCCTTGGGAGAAAACCTCTATATTTCCCTCTTTTACCAAGGCCTTCAACTCAAGCAAGGAGGAGTCTAAATCTTGTTTTGCTATCACCTCATTAACCAAAGAAGATTTGTAACCATCCACAACAACAACACCATCACCCACATCTTCCAACCTCACCCCCAATCTAGCCAATTTATGCACTTCCCTAGCAATCTCCCTATCACTACCATCCATATGATCTAAGCTAGCCATATACACCCGACATAAACTATCTACCACAATGTTTACGTTACCCGAATGGTAATACACACTTATATCATAGTCCTTAAGGACTTCTAGCTACCTTCTTTGCATCAAGTTGAGATATTTTTGTGTGAAGACATATTGAAGGCTCTTATGATTAGTGAACACATCAACATGCACCCCATAAAAATAATGTTGCCAAATGTTTAGTGCAAACACCACCGTAGCTAATTCAAGATCATGGGTAGGGTAGTTCTTCTCATGCACCTTGAGTTGCCTAGAAGCATAGGCTATGACCCTACCATTTTGCATTAGCACGCAATCCAAGCCAACTCTAGATGCATGATAATACACAACAAAACCCTCAATCCCATCCAATAGCGATAATATAGGAGCAGAACAATTCTATCTTCAACGTGTGGAAGCTCCTCTCACATTTATCGGTCCACTCAAACTTCACCTTCTTTTGAGTCAATTTTGTCATACGGGAAGCAATGGAGGAGAATTCATTCATAAACCTTCTATAGTAACCCGCAAGGCCCAAGAAACTCCTAATATCTAATGGGGTCAATGGTCTAGGCCAATTCCTAATCACATTGGTCTTCTTAGGATCTACTTTTATACCATCCCCGGACACCACATGACCTAAGAATGGAACCTCCTTCAAACAAAATTTACACTTTTCATATTTAGCATACAATTTCTCCTCCCTCAATCTTTGGAGCACAAACCTCAAATGACCCATATGCTCCTCCCTAATATGAGAATAGATCAAAATGTCATCAATGAAAACCACAAAGAAGGAATCAAGGTAGAGTTTGAAGACCCTATTCATTAGGTCCATAAAGATGGTCGGTGCATTAGTAAAACCAAAGGACATCACAACAAATTCATATTGCCCATATCTAGTTCGGAAGGCCATCTTGGGAATATCACACTCCCTCACCCTCACTTGATGGTACTCGGACCGAAAATCATTCTTAGAGAAAAAGCTAGCCCCTTGCAATTGGTCAAACAAGTCATCTATCCATGGAAGAGGATATCTATTCTTTATAGTGACCCTATTTAGTTACCGGTAGTCAATGCATATTCTAAGTGACCCATCCATCTTCTATATAAACAATACTGGTTCAGCCCAAGGGAATTGGCTAGGTCTAACAAACCCCATTTCTAACAAGTCATTCAATTGCTCCTTTAACTCCTTCAACTCTGCTGGGTCTATACGATAAGGGGAGATGGAGATAAGTGAGTGTCGGGAAGGCAATTTATGCAAAAATCTATCTCCCTTTCGGGAGGGAAATAGGGAAGGTCATCTGGAAAGTCATCAAGGAACTCACTTACAATCGGAACTGACTCAATGGAAGGAATTTTGGACTCCACATCTTTGACTCCCACAACATGATACAAAAACCCCATAGAAACCAACCTATGGGCTTTAATGCATGAGATGAACCTAACCTTACTATCACATCATGACTTTCCCACCCAAAAACATGTTTATTTGGAAATTGAAACTTGACACTATAGGTTCTACAATAAATAGAAGCATAGTATGCATGCAACTGATCCATCCCAAGAATAACATCAAAATCAACCATATCTAATTCAATAAGATCACAAGGTATGATTTTATGCAAAATGCAAACCGAACAATTTCTATACATCCTCCTAGAAACAATAGATGTACCAATGGGAATAGACACTTCATATGACTCATGCAACAACTCCCACTCAACATGGAACTTTTTAGCAATCAAGGGGGTAACAAAGGAAAGGGTGGCACCTGGATTAATCAAAGCATATACATCAATATCAAATATTTTTAGCATGCTTATAACAACATCAGAGACTTCTCTAACCCCTTGCCTCCCATGTAGAGCATAAAACCAATTGTGCCTTGGGGCACTACCTTGAGGACCATCTCTACCCAATGGAACAACATTTGCACCCTGAAACTTGCCATGATTTGTTGGACAATCTATTCTCTTGTGACCAAGCTCCCCACATTCAAAGCATCCATTGGAACCCCTTAAATATGGGCCCTTATAATTCCTTCCACATCTAAGACACACATCATTGGGAGCCATTCCACCCATATCTTAAGGCCTAGGGAAGTCATTATCAAACCCCTTATTAGTAGCATAAGGAGGCCCTTGGCCTTGATGATGTCTAGCACCCTTTTGAAACCTACCCTCAAATCGGGCTTTCTTGGCCTCATGACACTTCCTCTTTTTTAGCTTTTCTTCTTCCATTTGCTTAGCATATGTCATCAACCTAGACAAGTCCATATCACTAATAAGCAAGGCAGATCGGTACTCTTCACTTACCAAGTCGAAAACCCCCATAACAAATGTATTCCTCCTTAACCTAGGGTCGTCCACCAAGTGAGGAGCATACTTTGAAAGTTGATTAAATTTGAGGGCATACTCCCTCACGCTCATAGCACCTTATTTCAAATTCATAAACTCCACCAACTTTGCTTCCCTAAGCTCAAGAGGGAAGAACCGATTAAGGAAGGCCAATTTGAATTCCTCCCAAAGCACCACATAGCCATTACCCTTCTCACCTTTCAATTCATCAAAACAAATTTGGGCCAACCCCTTGAGTTGGAATGCTGCCAACTCCACCTTTTCATTTTGCCCTACACCTATGATAGATAAGATTTTGTAGACCTCATCGATGAACTCTTGTGGATCTTCATCCACCATTGACCCATGGAAAGTTGAAGGATTCATCCTCATAAAGTCCCTTACCCTAGTCCCACGAAAGTAGCATGAGGAGCTTGGGCCCCTTGTTGGACTTGGTTGGCCTACACTTCGGAAAGCATGGTAAGGGCATCCTAGAGCTCACCATTAGTAGGTTGCCCCTCAGGAGTTTGGTCCCATCTTCCTCTAGTATTCTACATGATCTAGCATAGCAAAGAATAACCACTAGGGGGAATACTTATCACAACTCTATGGCACGACTCAGGACATGAAGAAAGAAAACTTATCCTAAAACACCTCATAGCCTCCTATTCATAGTCATGGCGCGCTTCATGCCCATGAATAGGACTCTAATCAACGCGTTGTGTTGGACTATGAGGATCTACCTACCTAGTGCTCTGACACCAAGATTGTCACATCCCAATCCTAGGTCCTACACGTGACATGGTGAATGGGGAAGCCTATGAAACCCCAAACAAGCCTCTTAACTTTTCATTACACATCCTTGGACGCTGAAGCACAAAAAAGACACGTAGAATAAAATGAATCATTGGGGCTAAGGGAAAACTTTATAACCCATCAACATCAAGGGATAAGGAATCATAATTCATATCATCAACACCATAACTTCTCCAACAAACACGTCCAATTACATAAATTGAGCGGGGGCTAAGACAAATTAATCGGGATCACCCTCATAGTCAAGTAGAACATAAATTATTGTCTCAATACATTGATAAGAGGAAAACATAAACCAAAGTCCCTGAAATAGAGGACTTACCAACAAGCTTGGAACAACACCGTCTAGCCATATGGAGGAAGAGGGTGATCAACTTGGGCACCGGTTCCTACATGGTGATATCATGTAGGCAAGAGTATGCGTTAGTACATTGGAATATACTTAGTATGTGGTTTTCAATAGAACACGATATAGATAATGTAATCAAAATGCATAATAATAGACAATAAGCATAGTATAACAATATGGCATGTATGGACAATGCTTGTAGTAAAACATGTTTTAAGTAACTCATGCTCATATAAGATATCATATGTGTAGAAGAGACCAAGCTTAAGACCCAACTTAGTTGGGAGATGCCATTCACACCTGGACACGCTAGTAGCAAGGTACAACACCCATCACATGGTTGATGCCATTCACACCCTGGTGGCAATGTACAATACCCCTCACATGATTGATGCCATTCACACCAAGACACCTTGGTGGCAAGGTACATAACCCTCACATGGTAGATATCATTCACACCTGGACACCCTAGTGGCAAGGTACATACCTCTCATATGGTTATCTGGGCTCATACACCCCCCTCCCCCCGAATCGGGCATGGTCTAATGCAACACATTATTTAGGATTTATCATAGGCTCTAATGCAACATTTCATATAGGAATAATCATATACATAAGCTCATTTCATCATCATAACATCATTTATATCATAACTCATGCTTTGGGCCTTCATTTCCTCAAGAAACCATAATCGAATATTTTATCAAACACCTTGGGAGTGTGTAGTGGGTGTAAAAGACCATGCAATTTATAGATTAAATCATGTAACAAAATCCATTGTAAAACCATCAATAAACACCTTGCAACACCCCAAGACATTAACATCAAAACCCCCATCAAATCCAACATTAGATCCAAGATTTAGAGCTCAAAACATGCTAAAACAACCATACTTTCAGGAACTAAAATCACTATGTAGTAAATTTCTTAACAACAAGAATCATATGTAAAATCAACTTTAATTCATGCATTATTAAGTAAAATAGGGTTTAGGCATCATGTGTGGAAGGAACCAATGGTTCAACACAACATACCTTAGCTTTTGAGAAGTTCTTGGTGAAGGTTGACAATGGAGACTTAAAGCTTGAAGAGGATCCTTAAATCCAGATGAGGGTTTAGAGTCTTAGAATATAGAGTGAAAATGTGGCTAAATGTCTTGGGGAGTATTAGGAAATGTTTAGAATGATATAGGGGTGAAATTTGACTAAGTATAGATAAAAACACATTTGGGAAACATGCGCCTAAGACTTTTAGAATAATATTTTGGACCACACTTGGAAAAAACTGCCAAGTGGAGATGGGAGAGGATTCAGGGTGGAATTTGAACTAAGGCGCACCTAAGGCGTTTCGTGGAGGCGTCATGAACTGGTCATTAGAAGTTGTCACTAAAAAATTATAATTGCTATTCTTTCGCTCTTAAATCAAGACTAGACCCTTATAACCTAATTTGGACTCCTTGATCACAAATAGGAAGTAAGATTTTTGAAATACCAAATGGACTTTTAGATATAAGAATATCAAAATTCTGGGCATTCCAAGGCATGTTTTTGGGCACTTCTTGGGGTCGTTTCAACTACAGTACTGAAGGTTATTGAGCTCAATTGTGATATTGCACTCCTTAGTAACTAATATTTTATTAACTTAGCGTAACCTAACATTTTCTTAAGTGTCTCCACTAGAAGAATATTCACAGATAGCTCCTTCAGCATAGGCAGATATTTTTGGAACTTTTTATCCCTTTTTCTTTAACCTCTGTGGAAATAGTGGTAGTGGAGTAGGTATAACTGGATTTGAATCTCCAGAACCTCTAGTGATATCTACCTCCTTCGATGAAATAGTTGTCCCTTCAACCTCATCATCTTTGGTAGCATCAATGGAACCTAAAGCTTTGCCATCTTCATTGTCAGTAACTACATCACCTGGAAGAACAAGTTTAGAAATCGCCTTACCACACCTATGGTTCATTGTATGGTAGTGACCATCTTTCTTAGCGTTCTGAATCTTTTCATTTGGAAGTGACCCAACCTTTCTCTTATTTAGTGCAGCTAACAATTACCCTATCTACTACTTCAACTATTTTATCGAGGTGGAGTGCGAGTCTACAGCTTGCTTATGTTTTTCATATCTTCATACATGTCTCATACCCCAGCCTCTATGACACCACTTCCTAGTTATCTTCTAGGTTATCAACATGGGCGCTGTTATTTTTATTATTTTGGTTGCCCAGTTCTCTCAACCGTTATGCTTCATGCTCTTGGCCATTCATTTTGTGGATTGACCTTACCAATTCAGGATTACGGGGAATGAGTAATTTGCCCTTGCTTCGGGTGTTTGGCATACAAAACCTGGTTCCATACAAAAGAAAAAACATAAAATAAAAGTAAAATTAGGAAATATAATCACAACTAAAAAGATAACTGATATATGTTCTTCAAAGTTGTATTCCCTGACAATGGTGCCATTTTTTATAATTTTCAAATATACTTCTCATAAGAAACATTTAAGATCATTAGCAGTCTAATTACCCAACTAAGAGTTGGGGTCAATCTCACAAGGAATAGGTTAAAATAAGTCTATCAGCTATTACTATTTAACTAGAGTCGCTACTTCCCAAAAATAACAATGCATAAAGTAAATTGGAGGGTTTGTTTTAATGAGTGACAGTAACCAGTGAACAAAACTAGCATGACAGCTTGGTGTGTACAAAATGAGAATTAAGCTAGGATTGTGTTACCCACGACTAATAACTTATCATGTGTTACACTCTTGGGCTATTCCTTTGTTCAATACATGCAAAATCTAGTGACCTGAGCAACATCTAATTCACCTCTCAGTCCTTTTTAGAAGTATTTCATTCCTCTCCTCACGAACTTAGAATGTATCCCATGTAAACCCTCATAATAGATTTGTAGGAACTTCCCCCTTGCAGGCTAAAGTAAATTAGACAAGAATTTATTCTCTCGAATCCTAATTATGTTTATCTTTTCCTAAATATTACTTTCCTCTTGGACAAGTAATAAATACTGGTGAGTTCTCAATGCGTCGAATCATTAAGAAAATAGTATAGATGAAGACAATCATAATAAATGCTATTTGATCATCAGAATATACCTAACTCATTATTTTGTCATGGCTTCCATGACCCTAGTCGTGAGTTTGGCTAAGCATAGATAATGAAAATAACCAACAAATATATGCAAAATTCATGGTAAAAATCATTTACAATGTAAAGGAGAAAATTCACAAATCTAAATCCTTGATTAAAAGATGAAAAATAGCAAAACATGATCAAGTTTTGTGTTAGTTTGCCATTTCTCATTATACACGTTGTCCTAGGATGATGAATAACCATAAACATAATTTAAAATGACTTTTACATGCAAAAGAAACATAATCCTAATCAATATAGGAAATTTGTGTCGGCACAATTCATGGAACACCTTCACAATCCGTGGTGCACACCACAGCCTATGAAAGGTTCCATGGTGTTCTCATTGTGAATGTCAACAAATAGCTGCCAAGGCATCCCACCACGAGAGCACACTATGGCATGTAGTGCATTTCATGGCCAGTGGTGGGTCTCGTGAAGATCCCCTTTTCATCTAGTTAGTGGTTTTTTCCCTTTATCGACTTCGTGGACCCGTTCATGGTCCGTGTTTGGTCCCACAGCCCATCAAGGGTCCCATGGTCTTCCACTTTGTGTTTGGTTCCAAGCCCTCCTTGTACGGTTCATTACGCGTTCCACGTCCCATAAAAGGGTCCATGGAAGTTGAGTTTGCACATGCCTTTATTCCTTCAGCCTCCAGTAAAGTTCACAGCACCCCACCACTACATGTGGCGCACTTTAAGAGCCATGGTGGGTGTCGTCCAGAGCTCCTTTATAGCTTTTCAATTTTGATTCATCAAGATATCCCCAGTCCATGTCTTACGTGTATTTCCTGAAAAATAGCACAAAATACACATCACAAACACAAAACAAACTTGGGATTTGCAATAATTCAAAGTTTAGGCGCCAAAAATTCCATAACTTCATGACATATCAATGTGGACTCTTTTGGTTAGCAATTCTTCTCCAAAAATTCGACACACCAAATTTTTACCTAGGTTGATGACGTGAACTTGGGCCACCCTAGTATATTCTTAATTTTTTTTGATAATTTTTGGTCCGGTCTTAGCTAGGATGACTATGATGTGTTACAAGAGGCACCTTATCTAGTAGCTCAGAGAAAACAGAATAAGCCTCATTTCACAATAAAATTTCCCATCAACATATATGACGGCACAAAATTGATATGACAAGCCCCACGACTACTTCTCTTAGACTTTCTAATCAGCCTTAGAGTCTCCTTTGGATGACCTGCTAGCTTGCCTTCTAACCAAACAAAAAAAGACATCGGAAGATACTATTAATTCACTATGAGAACTCGACCTTTGAGTTCTCATTAGATCAATTCACTATGGGAACTCTATCCAAGATACTTTGACCAAAAATTAATATTATCTCCCTACTCTAGCATCCACAGGACATTTTTACTGTAGATTTTCTAGCCTAATGCTATATTCTTCCAGATTTTGCTCTTGGTTTTTTGATGCATAGTTGCAGCCAAGAGGCTCTTGCATTTAGCATTTATTCCTATAAGAGTTAAAGCCATGGTTCATTTGGGTCTTGGGATACTCTCCATGCCATCTTGCTTAGCAGCACTAGATTTTTTCACTTGCTCTTTTTAATTCCATGTCCTCCTTGGTCCTTTTTCCAAACTAGGTGGAATTTTCTTCTAGTGTCTGTCGTTTTGTGGAATTGCATAAAATGGGTGGAGATGTTACTTAGACATGATTTTGCAAGAGTGGTTCTACCATCTAGGTATTGGAATCTAGTTTTCAACCCTGCTAGTTTATTTTGTAAGTTGTCCAATAATAAATTTATAATCTTTGTAGTTTATCCTCCCTTGAGTGATAGGTAATCCTAGGTATGTTCCAAATTTTCTACTCTGATGGAACTGAAAGGTTCCCTGATTTCCATTTCTAGCAAATTTTAGAGAAGATAATTTTAGATTTTTTTATTAAAGTTATGGCCACTTAGAGTGAAGAAGTGATGTAGGGTATCTTTTATGCTTTTATAGGATTTTAAGTTGGCCGTTTCCACTAGGGAAAGATTGTCGGCAAACAAAAGATGGTACTCGCATAGAATCTTTCAATAATAACTGTAGGTACTCGCATAGATACAAATAGATTCATAGAGTATTAGAAAAGGGTACCTTTATCATCACATGCACTTCCTATGACATAGTAGATATTTGATCAAGTTTATAGGCATTGTCACTCCAAAGCACAACGATATCTCTGAGTTCCCATTAGTTGGAACTTATATCATTTTATTGAAAGGAAAATCCTCTAGTAATATATGCTGCCTTTGCATTTTCGTTTCAATGAGGGCCAAAAGGGGTGGCCTATGCCAGTCTATAAGAGATATAAAGTTCCTCTTGAAATCCAAATCGTTGCACCCGCTACAACTCTACATTAATTTCATTGCTCTTGTCGAATATTAAGCCAGGAGGGTACTCTTGGCATTACCGGCACTCAAATACTATTGCTAGCCCCCAAGAGAACCACTCGGCCTCATCACATTCACTCAGTCACAATTTAATAGTGAAAGACATCAATAAAAAAAATACTCAATCAAATGCAAGGACAATCGAAAATAAAGGGCCAAAGGCCAAGCAATCTATCTATCGACTAAGTAAGACTAGTGTGAAAGAAGAATAGCCAAAAATAGCATCAACTCAATACTATAGTCTATGAAGCGTGTAAGACATCTGACTAAATGGTGCCAATGAAATATCCATGGCTACCTCTAAATAGAATAAAATACGTCTAAAACTCAAAGCTAGAACAGAAATATGATATCCTTCGAGAGTAGGGGAGGGCTCACCAATCAGCTGAAACCAAATAGATCATTAATGGAGTGATTATTGATGACTGTTAGTACCTATCTCTGCATCATGGAAAGATGCAGGCCCATATGAACGTCAGTACATGGAATTTATCAGTAAAATGGCAAAAAGAAACATGTAAAGGAAGAATACAATCAACTAACTCAAGAAATAGGAAACTCAATCATTATGTCAAGAGTCTAAAGTAAGAATGTAATTAGACAATGACTACTCATCTATCATCTACATCCTATACACTCAGAGTACTATCAAGGCCTATTTTGGAGTTTCTCCAATAGATAACCATCACCTATGATACAGTGATGATACAACGAAGCAATGTTGTTCTAACATCAATCCAATACCTTGAAAGGGTATAGGACATCCCATTAATGGATCCAAAGTTAGTAACCTCAAGTCCTCATTTTTGGACAATAGGAAACATCAGATTTTACAGTTCGATCCTCTCCTATGCTGACTATGTAATTACTGAGTTCAAGTTGGACTTACTCTTATTTAATTCGGTGCTCAATACTCCTCCCAAGACTCAATATTCTCATAAGATATCAACCCTATGATTAACTCATTTATCTAGTCTCATTGGACATTTATCAGCTCAACTCATCACATCAACTATCAAACCTTTTGTTACATCATTTTAAGGTTCAGATCTTGACTCATGAGGATTCTATCATGCATCATTCTAACTCATAGCATTTAGGAGAATAAATGTAGGATTAAAGAATTTATAGATTGTACAGAGTCTTTAAGCTCAAATTATGCTCATACATGCTCTTGTAAGTAAAACATATGAAAAATGATAAGAAATAATGCTAGGGTTCATGTATTATGGAAAAATCATATGATTCATAAAAATTTAATTCATGCAAGATTATTAGAAATACGTTAGAATTTAAGAAAAACCTTCAAGAACCATTCATAGGAGACTCAATTTACTCACAACTCCATCAATCCGGGTTATAGGAACATGAACGAACAAAATCCATATCTGAGTTAGCCTTACATACCTAGAAGTTCTGAACCTTGAAAGAGATTGGAAGAATTCTCAAGTTTGTCTTCAAACCCTGGCCCTTTTCTCTCTAAAACTCTTGTTTCTTCTACATTTGATGGAGTGATTTAGCGTAAAATATTAAATTGACATGTCTAGAGCTTTATTTAGGTGTAAAAATGCCAGTTTTAGGCTTTGAAATGATGGAAAAAGACAAAAATAACCTTTTTCAAAAAGTTGTCAAAATTCATCTATGAGGCCATCTACAGCACGTAGAACGTTCCACAGCCCGTAGTGACCCTTCTTAAACTTTTGGGAAAATTTTAGGGTCTCTAGTTCACTTTCACGAGCCCATAGAAGTTTCTTGTTCATAAAGTTTGGGACCAAAAATAAAGATTTTTAGGACTATTTCCATGAGGTAGCAGATGCACCATAAAACTTTCCATGGTCCATAATAGATTTCGTAGAACAACTCTGCACCTGGCAGTCTCCAGTAAAATGACCATAACTTTTCACTGCAAACTCCAAATGAGGTGAAATTAGTTGCGTTAGAAAGCTAATTTAAAGACATTTTATTTGTATGTTATAGGGCATTGAATTCCTTGTGTGCTAAGAGTTAAGATTATTTAAAGTTGACCATTGTGTAATCCAACATTAGAAATTCAATTTATAGGAAAGTTTTGAACTCGACTAAGTACTAGAGATCTCTTATGACCCTAATACACTTCCCACATATAAAAATGAGCCATGAAACATAGGTAAACATGAGGACAGAGTTATGGGGTGTCACATGGAATTAATTAGGACTACTAACAGTAGATTCCACTTGGATTTCCTGATCCATCGGGAAAATATTCATTATTAGTATATAGTTTCCAATTTTTTGGATTTGATGGTGGTCTTATATCTAAAGAACTTTTTAACTGATTTGGATGACATATAAGGATGCACTTCTTTTCGAACTAGGATTTATATGTCATTATTTTTATTTCTTTTAGCATGTCTATATCTGTTCCCGTTTCCCTCATTAGTTCTATTTCCTCATATACTTCTTCTTTGTGAGTAATATAGCGAGAGTTGGGGAACTTCTCATGGGAGGGGGGAGCTTGTACTGAGACAATGATGTTGCCTCATGCAGTCCTTGTGCTATAATCTCCAAAGACGTTGCCAGTATCATGGTTGTGGAGGAGAACCTTGTTGGTACTGTTGGAGTGGGTTGAATAGAGGACCACTACTTGGTTTGTCAAAGGATATGGAAAACAAGACATTTTTGTTTGAGTTTGTTCCGAGGGTGAAAGAGTGGGGCCTTCCAGGGCAGGATGTGAAAGAAAGTAGCTGAGGAAGTGGTTAGTTCATAGGGGAGTTAAAAATTGTCTCACACCATAGATAGTGGTTGTAGGATTCCACTGCAAGCCTCATTCCTTCAGACACTACCGGTGCCAGGAAGGTTGAATTCTGGATTTCATAGCCACCTCCTTCCCTTATATCATGACTCTGAAGGATAATGAGTGTTCTTGGAGGCTCACCTCTAGGTAAGTCACTGAGAGGGCATTCGAGATGACATTGGAGTAGCATAGATCGAGGTGGTGGTATTGGATATGAAGGGAATATGGAGTTTGGGGAGTTTGGAGGAGAGTTGTTTTCCATTATAGAGAAGTTGGAGTGTAAGTTGTTTTGAGTAGCTGACGTCTTTGGGAAAGTGTTCTAGCTCGAAAGGAGAGAAAGGCCCTTGGCATGGTAAGTAAGAGAATTGAGATCAGTGATAATAGAATTAACAGAAATCTTGGTGGTAGTTAATGCACTCTATTTTTTATTAATCTTTCTATTTATACTAGGAAGAGTATGAATGGTATCCATAATCGAACTACCTTCCTTTAGAAAAGGATTAGAGGTAGGCTCAGGGTACTATTCCTAGGGTTAGAGAGAGTGGGCACGTCAGTCACATCATGTACAGCTGTATCACAATTGGGATAACAAGTGGCCATGGAGGCATCTATGTGTTCTGTGACCACGGGCTGCATTTGGTGGATCTCAAATTTGGCCCGGGGAAAAGGAAGTGTATCTTGTATGCTTTTGTTTAAAGGGATCTAATTGGGAAGAGTAATTTGGTTCCAGTCATTTCTGTATTAGATTGCTATTACTAATCTAAGTGGGGTAATTTGGTTGGGAGTACTTAGTTTAGGTTTTTTAATATTATTTTTATTTCTAATAGCAACATCATTCAGGGTGATGTTTGACAACACTGGGTTGTGTGGAGTTGCAATGTGGCAATGTGATTGTAACTCTTCCCCTTCCCCGTTTCCCCTAAATTTTGGGTCATCTTTTTGTTAATTTCTATCATGGACTTATCTATTGAGGGGATTATGATTTTATTTCAACATTTAAAGGTCAGAGTTTCAGAATACTTACCTATTTTGGCATGGAATATTTTGACATCAATATTTTTCTCCTTTGGATCATACAGTTTGCCTTCTTGTCTTTTCATATTGAGACAATCGGATGTTCCGCATGCATTTGTCCTTTTCATAAATTTTACCATTGGCCATGGGGTTTCCGTCAATCCTGAATCATTGCTTTTCCTACTCCAAATGGTGTGATCCCACATTTATGTACTGTTTGTCGGTAGTACAGGTTGCTTGTTCTTGGTTCTCTCTTATCTTGTACATGGCTTGTGTATGACCAACACATCCGCAAGATGTGCATAGTATGCCATCACGTTTATAGATTAGAACATGTTTTAGATTCCCATTGTATATTTGTTTTTTAACTGGGACTCCAATAGGAACTTCAATATAGATTCTGGTATAGCACCCACAGAGCAGTTGCGGATGTGCATGAGTTGGTTTTAACTAGTCGGCCCATTTTATTGGTGATTATACCTAAGATCTTGTGGTCATAGTATTCCTAGGTAGCTCTGGAAATCTCAGCCAGATGGCAATAGAGAATTCTTTAGCCATTGAGGCAATCACAATTAGATTGCTATTTCTTTACTGATAAAAAAGAATCCATTGATGAACCAAGGCCCATTATGGAGGACTTTATGAAAGTTTTATTCTTTTAAGAATTTGACTATGTAATAGTCGTTTCTCAGATTGATCAACAAAGTTTCTTCAATCGCCCTCCATGGCTTAGTTAGTTTGTTTTTCTAGTAGATATGTGTCATCTTTTTTCCTAAGAGTTTAGTGATTATAAAGTATGCCCATAATTGATGGATCTCATCTCTTGATATGCATATTGAGTTGTCAACATAAGTATGACCGTAATTGCCAATATCCTGTTGGATTTTTTTAGTAGGGTGTCTTCAGTACATTTAGGAAGGATTTCCCATGTATTATTTTGGACTCAATAGTCTCCCTGGAATTTGAATCAGAATTTCCCAAATATTATTTTTGAAATCAATAGTCTTAATTGAATTTGAATCCATCTCCATTGGGTTATTATCTAAGTGGCGGCAAAGGATCTTTGGAGAGGTCATTTTAAGGTTTTCAATGTGTGAGAAAGAAGAGCTTCTCTCTCTAGCATTTTAGCATATTAGGAGTTTGTATTGTTAGGAGTCTGTATTAGAAACAACAACAACAACAACTCATAGAAATAGAGAGGTTATTTCCTGGGGACCCTCATCTCAAAATCCAGAGCAGAAAGAACAAGATATGACAAAAAGCAAAGGGAAGGGAATGGAACAGAGAGAGCGACGAATAATGAATAGCTTATGGAAGTATATAAATATTCTAAAACTAACACATAATAAGACAGATAATGAGAACACATGATTAAAAAAATCATGTCCTCCACGTAACCCTACTATACCCTAAGGCCATGCATCCACCTAACCCTACCAATTAGCTTGCTATTCGAATTTGCGACCTCAACTTCTTTCTACCTAAAGTCATGTCCACAGTGAGATCAAGTTCCACCATATCATGTCTAATCACCTCCCTCCAGTACTTCTTCGGTCTACCTCTACCTCTCCGTGTAGCTCCCAAAACCAACCTCTCACTCCTCCTAACAGGAGCATCTGTACTCCTTCTCTGCACATGTCCAAACCATTGTAGTCTCTCTTCCCTCATCTTTTCGGCCACCGGGGCCACCTCTAGCTTCTTCCGAATGGTCTTATTCCTAATCTTGTCACTCCTGGTATAGCCACACATCCATCTCAGCATCCTTATCTCTGCGACATGCATCTTCTGAACATGTGTATTTTTAATTGGCCAACACTCCACCCCATACAACAATGATGATCTAACCACACTCTATAAAACATACCTTTGAGTTTAGGTGTTATCTTTTTGTCACACAATACTCCAGAGGCAAGCCTCCATTTAGTCTATGCTGCCCCAATACGATGTGTGATATCATCATCGATATCACCATTACTCTAGATGATGGACCCCAGATACTTAAAGTTTTCCCTCTTGGGGATAGGTTGAGTGGCGAGACTCGCATCAAGGTTTGCTTCATCCCTCTCAACACTGAATTTGCACTCCAAGTACTTTTGCACTACAAGTACATATTAGAATTGTCGTAATTACTAGTACTTACTATTCTTGTAATTACATAACCTTGTAATCATTGTGTCATGTTTGTTTGCCACAATATAATTACACGGTAACTATAAGTTTGCTATTTGGTTGAACATGTGTAATTACAAGGTTATTTAATTAATAAATTTTAAAAAGAAAAGTTAATTGTTCAAAATTATAATTTATATTAAACAAATAAGGATATTTATAAATAATACCAAATTAAATGTTTAAGAGATATATTGTCATTTGAAAATATAACATATATTATTAACTAATATTGTAAAAAAAAAATCAATTTATAGGTTTTAAGTTAGTATATTTTAGTTAAATTGATCATAGAAACTAAAATACAAGTTTTATATAAACATACGAAATTCAATGTTTGAAAAAATATAAAAAATATAAAAATTATAAATATAATATCATAGAAACATTATTAAAATATTTGTCAAAAAGTTAAATGTATCAAATCTAATTAAATAATAAATGATTTGTAATGTAAAATATCAAGTCATATACTATTTACACAAACAAACAAACAAACAAACAACAACAACAACAACGTAGCTGTCACGACCCAACTCAGGGACCGTGGTTAGTGCCGATTGGGCACCCAGACAAACATTAAACCGGATTTCCAACTATATTAGCTAAGGAATCTATCAAAATTTCGACAAAGTTTCCTCTGTTTTACTGACTAACCAAACCTGCAAACAGCAACTCCAGCATACAGCAAATATCTACACACATATATACGTGGGCCGACAAGGTCACCGCTGCGGTAGAACTGCCCAACAAATGTATCATACATACGTCGTCATACCACATGCAATATCCCATACCCACATGTATCCACAGACCTCTACACATACGAACTGAATCATAGGATGGGACAGGGCCCCGTCATACCCTCTAATATACATAAATACAAAATACAAAAAATAAGTGTACATGTATATACCAAAAATCTGCTCCCGAGGCAACGGGAACACTTCAACGGTAGACAGAGATCTTAAGAAGGTGGCTCTCTAGCTTGCACGTTAGTACCTGCGGGCATGAAACGCAGCCTCCGAAGGAAGGGGATTAGTACGAAATACGTACCGAATATGTAAAGCGGAAAGTACGAAATATAAATGAGAGTAATAAATCCAATAAAAATATATAAGTCAAACCTGCACGCAAACATCAAAATAATTCTTTATTTAAAATATCAAAGTAATGCATATCGGACGGGAACGATGGCGACCTCCAAACTCGTGCCATACCACATCATAACACCCGCATTTTCAAATCTCCAAAGTTTCCAACACAATTCCCAACTGTAGCATAAGCGAGCCGAGGCGAACATCGGCCTAGCACTCACGTCATAGGATAGGTGAGCCGAGGCGAACAGTGGCCAAGCACTCACATATCATAAGGTGTAGAGGTCATCATGCCCGATAGGTGAGCCGAGGAGAGCGAGGCCAAGCACTCACGTGAGCCGGGGCGAACGAGGCCGAGCACCCACACATCATGATGCCAACATATCCCAAGCCCAGCTCCTTATGTTTCCAAACTAAGCAAAGCCGACCCATAGGCAAACCGACCCGCCGTATCCAACTTACTTCGGAATATATATACATATATACATATAGTTATACATACGCACGATAATAATCGGCCCGGGAACCGGGGAACAAGACCATAATGGCACAAATAGAGTCGTGAGAATCACATGCATAAAAACTAGTTCCATAAGCTTAGTGATATGCAAAA
>JAOTQR010085081.1:0-36471 GCA_025774065.1 Solanum ossicruentum
CAAATATTCATCTTGAACTTTGAAAAATTCAACTATTTTGAACCTTGAAAAAAGTTTCAAAAATTCAATTATTGTGAGACAAAGGGAGTATCATATTTTAGTGTACCATAAAATAATAAACATTTCAAAATATGATAAAACTAATATATTCATATTTAAAGAGAGAAACAACATATTACATATGTTTGAATAAGAAAACTAAATGAAGTTACAGGTCATTTGTAATAAAGTCCTCCCCACTTAAATTTGACATAGCATATATACACACTAAAAGGTTCGCTAGTGATATCGGCCAAGTTACACCTCCTTTTTGAGGATAAAGCGGTTGGTGTCAAGAATTAGAACCTAACCAAGGTTAGGATCGAACATAAGGGAATACATAGACTTATGATAATTCAATTAACACAATTTGAGTGATTAACCAACTTACTTTCCCTGGGGAGGGGGGGGAGGTTTCCAATAATCAGCAGAAAAGTAAACCTAACTAACATAGGAGTTAAATCAATATGGAGAGAAACTAGGGCATGGTTTTCCCCATGATTCCCTAATTTAGTATCACCAGATAACCTAATTCTTTACTAGTGTTTAGCATGCAGGATGGTAAGTCAAGTTGACTAAACTCTTTGGTTCAAGAGAGAGAAAAATTTCACATGTGAATTGACCCATCTCAGTAGTATGCATTGTTAACTCTTACCTATTAGTCCTAATACAACCAACCCTTGGCCCAATTGGGTTGATTAGGTGAGAACACATCAATCGAATCCTGTTAATTAATCTTTTTTCCTATTCATTACTACCTTGGTCCTGTCAGTAATACTAGGCAATTCTATTATTAGCCACCACTAGAAAACATGCAAAACGAAGAGAGTTATTTAATATAGGCATGCACACTTTCCAAGAATTATGAATTACTCGATTTTACATTGTTAGTTATTCACGGTTCCCACAACCCTAGTTATGGATTTTGCTACTCATGACTTTTGTAGATGCAAGACTTATGAATTTGAATAACATAATAGATCACTTACACAATTGAATTAAGAAAAAGCAAATCCAACTTCAAAGAGAATCACAAGATTAAAGATCAAATCAATGTACAAGTGTTTCTTAAAACTCTCTAATGTTTTCTCACTAATTTTTTTCTCTAATTGTTGAGTTCTCTGTGTACTTTGTGTAAAAATCATGAAAAATAACCTAAAAACTTATTTATAATACAAGTCCTAAAGAAAATAGGATAGCTGGGTCAGCACACCTCATGAACAAGTTTATGGGTCATATTGCACTGCATGGCCCGTAATCGATCTCTCATATAATGCTACTGGAAAATTGGACTTCAAGTCTATAATACCAATCTACGACCTGTAGGGCAATTTCGTTTGATGAATATTCATGAAATTCCTCATCTCTAATCCTCAAGGCATGAACCATGTTCGATGAATGGTAAATCAATCTACAACCCATCTGCATGACCATAGAATCAACTTCAAAATATCACCCCCAAATTGGAATTGTCCATGAAACCCACTTCACGACCCTAGAGTGAACTACAGGCCATAAAAGGTCTCCTACTGCGTCAAAATTAGCAACTTCTGTACTTTCTTCCCAAAATCAAGGCCAACCCTGGAATCCCGCAAATATGACACAAAAACACATAAAACCAACTAACATTGTATTGAGAACACACAAAATTTCAGGTTTTAAGCATCAAAAGTATTGTATTTTGACAGCACATCAACATCCTCAACTTAAAATTGTTGTTTGTCCTCAAGCGACCAACTCAATCTATATAAGTAACAATAACATACAAACCTCAACCCAATGGCACACATCACATAAATCTTAAACTCAGATACCCACACCACTCTTCCAAAACAAAATCCGATAGTCATCTAGCAAACAATATAGACTAGTGCATGTAACAACACAATAATGACAATTGAGGTACTATAAACAATCCATAATCACTGAATAATCTAATGCTAACAATGCAATGCAAGTGCCCTCACAGAAAGAAGTCTCATATCTGACTCTCAATGATGTTTTCATGTATAATCTTGGGACCATGCAAAATCACTCACCCTCACAAAAAAATTCATGCCTCATGGACAATACCATAGGCATGCCCCTATACTTATGACTAAGACATTCAGCTACTTAGACTAAGATCACCTTAGGACTTTCTAAACTTGTAACGTAGACTCAGGGGGCTTTGTTGTGGTATTTTGGGAGCATAGTGACTCAAGGCCCTCTTTGATACTGGGTTTTCCAACACTTTTGCCCTACCAACTCTATTATTTTCCATCTCATTCTCCCTTTCTCCTATTTCAAGCTTTTATAGGTGCTTTCTTTTAATTTTTCAGCTTTTTACCTTGTTTTACACTTTATTTTTCTTTTTAACTCACAACTAAGGGATCATTTATTTTTCTTGTAGCCAGTAAATGATTTTTCTCCTTTCTACTATATCAGTAACTTCCCCCTTATTTTGGTGTTTCACCCTTACACTAGCCACCGTCAACTTAGGATTTTGGCCTGAGTTGAGGTTCATAATATCCATCCTTAGAACCATGGCCACTTTTGAAGTTTTATCTATTTAACTTTATGGACCACACTTACCAATCTATACCCTTATTAATGCTCCTTTGACATTATTAGAATAACCAAGACATTTTATATAACTACGTGCTCAGAATATCCTAATAGGAAAGTTGGAACACTTTCCTACTAGAGTTGTGTAACTCATGTCCACTTGATGAAATTTGGAGATAAGTGGCATAAATGGCCAATACTAATGGAAGGATTCCTCTTTGTATAATAGGTACTGCAGTTGTCATTCTTGTAATCAATTTAATTGTATTTTCTTTAATGGTTCATATTCCAAATTGGGTTCCTCTGTGGACTATGATGAGACATTCAGTCTAGTTATCAAGATGGCATTAAGGGTGATTAGTGACTTGCTTGACAAGTGAAAGAGAAGATGTCCCTCAAAGCCCCATTAACTCAAAATAAGTCGATTCTAATGTTTTTCAATTCCCAGAAGCTCTTAGCTACTCAGCTATACTATAACCCTCAACTTAAGCTTTTTGCCTCAGTCAAGGTACACAATGTTCAAGGAAGGACCAGGGCCAATTTTAGGATTTTACAACTAACAAGGGTAGGTTGATTAGGTGTGTGCAAAGAATAGGTGCATGTTAGGCTCAAACCCTTAGAAACAAGGGTTATACTATAATATTTGTTGGTCATTTAAGCTAAGTGGGCTTTCAAGAACAATGGCCTAAGATCCTTTCCTAATCTAATCAATCTATAATCAAACTTAGAGTAACATGCAAGTTTTGAATTAGCACACCACACATGAATTTAGCAATTTAGCCTCACACTCTCATGACACTTACTACATTATCAACAAAAGACTCTTAGATCATGTGTTTTTAATCTCAATTTACCCTCACTTATCAGAACAAGCATTGTCAATACACCTAAACATGCATGTTTGCTATCCAAACTAACTTAATCAAAATTTTGATTAGTACCATTTTTCAATCAAATACAAAACATGCTATATGCCACAGCTATCAGTATTATAAGCTACAAATACTACCTAAACATCCTAAATGTGCTGGTTCAACATAAAGTAAATAACCATGGGGAAAAAGAACACAAGCAAGAAAACCCCAGGATAAAAAATTGGGGTACTTATAGACCCAAGCTACTCAGATTTCACTAAAGCCTATAACTACTCACACCCCATCAAAAAAGAGGTGCATTGTCCCCAATGTACACAATCAAAGAGAAAATAAGTATAAGAGATCAAAAATCATACCTGGGTACCTAAGCATTAGTCTGTGACTGAGTCTGACCAACCTTATCCAGCCTGGTGGTCTTTTTAGTGGTAGTACTCTGCCTGGAGGGGCCAGCACCCCTCACTCTCTCTAGTTCTCAAACCTATCGTCTCTCCTCCTCCTGTCTCGCTCCCTCAAGACATGATCAAGCTCCTCCTACTCAGTCAACCCTGCATGAAATTGGTATAGCATTATGATCATCATTCGGGCTTGGCCTCTTCCCTTGAGAAGGCTGGGTAGGCTCATTAGGAATAAGAAGGTTTACCATCGGTACCTTGGGCACGGTCTCTGAAAATGTCACTAGTGCTGGAACTGTTGCTGTCACATCGGCCCAGAGTTGCTGGATCTCCATCTGGATGGTCATCAAGTCTGCTGGCTGGGCTGTACTCAGTCTCTTCTATGCCCTCACCTCAAAGGCGTTAATATGAGCATCCACGGTGAAAAGAAGATCCTAAACAGTAGCGATTGTGTATGCCTACATAGGACTCTTTGAGTTTGAAATCACCTTGCGGACCCATGACATAATCTACTACACAAGCTGAGTCAACTTTGACTCACCATGCATAACCTTTTGTGTCATAGCCTGTATAGATATGCAGACTCATAAACCATGCCAACGAGCACAGCCTGTGATAACATGGCTTGTGGTGCAGGAACAAGAGTGTTTGTCCTCCTCTCATCATCTACCTCTAGCTGTGGGGGTTTATCTTCACTAGCAGCAACAATGGAGGTGGCCTGTGGAACCTTAAGTGGTGGTATTGGAAGAACATTTCTGGCATAGGAGCAGGTTGGTGTTGTGCTCGCCGAAGTGCCATCAGGTTCTCTTCATCCTTGATCAGGATGGCATCCAAAGTGCATTGGGCCTTGATTAGTGAGTCCAGCTAGTACAAACTCTCCACCCTTGACTCTGGACAGTACTTGTATATCAAGTAAGGAAAAGAGATAGAGGCGGACATTTTCAGGGTGGCCTCACGAATCTTCTTAGCAATGAGGTTGGCCCAATCAGTCTCATAACCAACTAAGATGCTGACATCAAATATTGTATGCTCCGGCATCAAGGTATTATCAGCAAGAGTCATCCTGTGCGTAATCTAACAACCGCCCACCAAAACTTGGTGGGGAAACTGAGCAAAGCCTTGATATTAGGCTATGAGTGTTTGGCAACCCATGTAGGGCCCTGATCTCGTCATATTTTGCTTTCGAGGACTCATCTCTGAGGACTTATCTCTGAGTCTCCTCTGTAGGGCCTTGATTTCATCATATTATGTTTTCGGGGACAATGTACCTAAAACATGAACATTTGTGCACCTTGGTTTGCCCATAGATCAAAAAAATAAAATACAAAATAATTCATACTGAGTTGTAGAAGAGTCTACAAAAGCACCTCTATGGATTGTAGTGGACACAGGCCGTAGAGGGCTCTCATAAAATAGAGGTCATAGAATTTTTACTCGTCAGAAAAGTCTACGAGACTAGGTATGACTCATAAAATATTATACGAATCGTTGATTGAGTTGAAGAGGTTTCTAGTTTCTAATATTATTGCAGGCAAGGATCCACGAGACCTTTCTATGAATAGTAAAGTGTTCTACAACTCAGAGAAGGTTTTGTCCAATGGGTACTCAAAAACTTCAAGTTTCGGGAATCTTGTATAATGAACAAATATGACATGTGTAATGCTCCACTGGTCATAAAAGCCACTTGTAGACCAAACAACTTAGTCACCTAGGTTTCTAAGTCCATAAAAAATGGACCCTATATGACCTTTCAATCTTATTCTAACAGCATTGAAGCAACACACACATCCACAAGATGTTTATCACACCAACCAACACCTTAACATGATAATTGACACATATACGCCATAAAAAATAATTGAACATGTTTCCTCGACCCTTCCAACCACGTAAGAATGATTTTATAACAAAATTATGCACTTATGTTATCACCCATCAACTTATACACAATGTCAGTTCATCAGAAATGGCGGGTGATTCAATAAGCTCCCAAAACATATTATTCAAATCACATAATCAAGGCAACCACACCCAAATTTTGGACATAGACACATTTCAAGAATGAACAACCATAATTTAATTATCAACATTTCAAATTCACATAGGGGTTTGTGTCTAATATTACCATTTCCGACATAATTTCCAATTTAATCAGACAATCATAGAAAAATTAATGGCATTGGGTTAACTGAAAAGTTGCCAATTTGTGTGACTAGATTGTAGAAGATGAAGGAGGTGAAGAGGTGCTAAAACCCTAGATCACCGAAAATCTTTGTCGGAGAATGGTGGTGGTGCCAGTCGCCGGTGATTGAAAATTTTGGATGTGGGGGTTTGTAAATTAAGGCTGAATGAGGTCAAAATAATTTGACCCAATTATTTATACTTTGACTAGGTCAGCTGAAATTTGATGGGTCTGGACTCTACAAAACACCAAATACGGGTCGTAGAGCATTTTATGGCTCGTTAACTGTGGTTTCGTAGAACATCCAAACCCTAGTGTTTAGGTCTGGATTTCACAGAACAGTCTACGAGTGGCAAGGTGAAGTACAACTCATGGAGTTGGTCATAGAGACCCCAACACTTACCCAGGATTCACGAGCCCCATTCACTACCCATAGTTTAACCTACGAATCATAATGTTGGTTTGTGGACCGGAGTGCACAACTTGTTACTTATTGAAAATATCTATGAAATGGTGTATGTAAAGGGATTTATGGCCCGTAGAACCAGTCGTAGAGGCGCTCCCTAATGCCCTTCTTAACCAAGAGTGGCTGGCTTAGCCATGTGCCTGCATATTCCTCATAAAACACACTGTTATCCTATATGCAACTAGCCCGATGTACAAGTTTGCAAACAAAATACAAGAAATAAACTACCTATGAATCACAAAACTAAAAGATAAAGCTACACTACTACTATTACATCAAAAACCTTGCTTGGTTCCCATGTAGCCCTAATTTATTATCGTAGCACGACGTGGACAAATTGGTTACTTAGACATCACCAACTGCACAGACTTTCTTCTTCAAATCATCTGGACTCTTCAAAAATTGATAGACATTGAAGAAAACTGCTTCATCATTCAATCTGAACCTAAGTTAATCAGCTTCCATATCTACTAGAGCTCCCCTAATGGCCAAGAACGATCTTCCCAAGATGATTGGGATGTCGAAGTCGACTTCGCAATCTAGGATCACAAAGTTTGCGGGGAATATGAACTTCTCAACTTTGACCAGCACATTATATAGTATCCCCACAAGCTTTTTCACCATGCAATCAACTATCAACAACCCCATACTTGTCTAAGTAGGGGCTCCAAATCCTAGCTTTTTGAAAGTCGCAAGGGGAATCAGATTAATGTTGGCACCTAGATAACATTCCTTGCCAATTCCACATCTCCAATGGGTAGGGTATGGTGAAAGCACTAGGATCTTCTCAGTTTTGTACCAAGGACCTCATAGTAATCACACTGTAATGTTGAAGTTGTTGGGAGAGCACTTGACTCATAATGCACTTTTTCGTAACCTGGTCCTTCATATACTTTGCATACCTTAGCATCTTCTCCAATGCCTCAATGAGAAGAATATTGATGGAGGGTTATTTCAACATAGAGAGAAAGTGCTTGAACTTGCTTCCTTCTCCCTTTTTTTGATTCTTTGAGCGAAGGGAGGAGAAAGCCTAGGAATGGGCTTTAACTTCTGTGGTGCATCAGCAACTTTATTCACCCCATCCTTGCCACAATCATCTCCTGTATCCACATCTTTGGCCGCAATTGTCTCCTATTGAACATCATCCTCATCAACTGGCATGGGAGAATAAATGGTGCTCTTGCCACTACTAGTAGTAACCACCATGCACTGCACTTTATTCTTAAGGTTTTGGACTATATTGCTAGATAGTGTACCCCTCTGATGTTGATTGAGTTGAGTGGACACTTGACCAAACTATTGCTCAAGTTGTTTGATAGAAACAGAATGAGACTAAATTTTCTTATTAATACTGGAGATTTCAGATTTTATCCCCCTCAGAGTCTCATCCTATGTCTCATCTTTCTTTAGCAAGTGATCAAACATGTCGTCAATTCTTGAACTACTTGCACCTGAGTCACGGTTATGTGATGGCACATAGAGACCATTTGTGTAACCATCTCTGCGAGCCCAATCTGCATCTTTCTCCGTGTCCATATTCTGATCATAGTATCCTCTGCGGCTATCCTTTAAAGCTCTATCATTGTTGAAGTGCTGACCTTGGTTTCCTTGACCTTGCCACTAAATATTCCTGATTGGATCCTTGGGCATTTTTTGAGAAACCCTTTGTCTGATCAACAATTAAACAGGTGTCCTCCTCATAGTAAGGATCATCATATATGGGTGAACGTAGAGGTTAATGAACTATTGAATTGACTCACTCCTGGTTCTGCTTCATTATCACCTCCATGCCTGTGCAGATTCGGGCAAGGTCCTATATAATTTCTTCATTTATCTTAGCTTGTTCCAAATCGACACTAGCAACGCATGAACTTTTGCTAGATGCTCTGTCTCTTTGCACCCATGCACGATTAGTCTTGAACACTCTCTTCATCCTTTTTGCAATCCATAAGAATGGCTGATCTAAGAACATGCCCCCCGATAATAGTATCAGTATAAGCCTGACTGTTCTTATCAAAGGAAAGGTAGAAGATCTCCACCAAGGCATCATCAACGATCATGTGGTGAAGGACACTCCTCAAACACTTAGAAAACTGCTACCATGTTGTGCTGATTGAGTCACTAGGAAGTTGCTCAGAGTTCTTGATCTGGTCTTTTAACTTGAACTTCTTCGAGATCGGGAAGTACCTATCCAAAAAAAGCCTTCTGCAATTCAACCCAACTGGTGATCGAACTCTGTGAGAGCTCAGATAGCTATAGTGTTGAATTGTCTGTAAGAGACAATGGGAAGATGCGAAGTCCCACAACATCCATAGACAGATTTTGTGTTCCAATTACACTCTAGTAGACGAATGCAATATTGTGTAGATGGCTTTGAGGATCCTCCGACGGTAAGCCCGCAAATAGCCCACAGTTCTGCAGTATCTAAGCAACTCACTTGAGACCACGACCTTTGTTTTAGTCGGTAGTGATGGCAACACAATATCTCCAGTCACCTTCATAGCTATAGCGTTTAGCCTGTATTGGTTCCACTAATAATCATTGTCATTAAAATCGTGTGGCTGTGGAGCAATATCCTCAAGAGGAGGTGGGTTCTAATGATCAGCATTCTCATTGTCGTTCTTGTTCAGAGCTGCATTAGTCGTGTTGTTGGCATTATCTTGGGTTGTTCTCCTCAATGTTCTATGGATATCTAGATCAAATGGAGTCAAGGATTTGTCTCGACTTCAAGTGTGGGGCATACACTACACTTACACCCTGAAAAAGAACAAAAATAACAAAAAACATGAAATGTGGGAAATAAGGATTAATACCTAAATCACTATGAATTAACCAAGTCTAGCCATATTCGTTGGCAATGACGCCAAAATCATGGTGTCGCCCAAGTTACACCTCCATTTTGAGGATAAAGCAGTTGTTATCAAGAAATAGAATATAACCAAGGTTGAGGTTGAATCCAAAGGGATACGTAGACTTACGAGAATTCAATTAAAGCAATTTGTGTGATTAACCAACTTACTTCCCTAAAGAGGGGGTCTTGCAATAATCAACAGAAAAGTGAACCTAGCAAAAAAGGAGTTAAATCAATATGGAGAGAACTAGGGTATTGTGTTCCTCATGATTTCCTAACTTAGTATCACCGGATAACATAATTCTTTTCTAGTGTGTAGCATGCAGGACGGTAAGTTAAGTTTACCAAACCCTTTGGTCCAGGAAAAAGGTGAATTTCACTACATGACTTGGCCCATCTCTATGATGTGCACTACTAACCCTTACCTATTAGTCCTAGTACAACCACCCCTTGATCCAGTTTGGTTGATTAGGTGAGAACACATCAATTGAATCCTGTTAATTAATCTCTTTTCCTATTCATTACTATCTTGGTCCAATCAGTAATACAAGGCGGTCCTTATGTTTGCCACCACTAGGAAATATGTAAAACGAAGAGAGTAATTAATATATGCATGCACACTTTCCAAGAATTATGAATTACCTACTTTTATCTTGTTAGTTCTTCATGATTCCCACAACCCTAGTTGTGGATTTAGCTACTCATAATTTGTGTAGATGCAAGGCTTATGAATTGGAATAACATAATAGAGCACTTACATAATTGAATTAAGAAGAAGCAAATCCAACTTCAAATAGAATCATAAGATTAAAGTTCAAATCAAAGTACAAGTGTTTCTCAAGACCCTCCAATGTTATCTCACTATTTTTCCTCTCTAAATGTTGAGTTTTCCATGTATTGTGCGTAACCTTATGAAAAATAACCTAAAAACCTATTAATAATATTTAAAATACAAGTCCTAAACATAATAGGATAGCTGGGTCGACATGTCTCACGAATAGTTTATGGGTCATATTACATTCCACAACCCATAATAGGTGTCTCGTACAATGCTGCTGGAAAAGTGGACTTCAAGTCTAGATACCCCTCTATGACCCCTAAATTGGATTATGACCCGTATGGGGGTTTCGTCTAATGAATCTTCAGAAAGTCCCTCATCTCTGATCCTCAGGGCACGAACCATGTTCTATGACTTGTAAATCAATCTATGATCCATCTGCATGTTCATAGAGTCAACTTCAGAAAATCAGTCTCTCACTGAAATTCTCTATGAAACCCACTTCACAACCCATAGAGTGAACTACAGCCCGTAAAGGGTCTTGTACTGCATCAAAATCAGCAACTTTTGTAATTTCTTCCCAAAATCAAGGCTAACCCTGAAATCCTACAAATATAACACAAAAACACATAAAACCAACTAACATTGCATTGAGAACAGATAAAGTTCCATGTTTTAAGCATCAAAAGTGTTATATTTTGATAGCACATAAACTAGGCCAAACCTTGTGATATACTTTAACCAGTATCTCTTCTCATAGTTCAAATAGGAAATCCACTAAATTAGCCAAGTATTCCCAATATGAAAGATCCACATAATTTTTCAGTTCTGCATGCTTTAATTCAAAAAGTTGAATAAAGCTAGCGACTGAAATTGTTGAGGACATCTTAAAAGATTTGAACTCTTTTAGTTTCTTCTCTCTTTCTTTTCGAATAGCCCTTTCATTCCTTAACAAGTCTTGTGTCCTTCTTGAGACACCACTTTTTATGACCTCTCATCCTCGAACACTTATTTTTTCATGATGTGTTATCATGCTCAACCAGTACCTCTCACTTTGAGGATAAAGCGATCATTGTCAAATATAAAATTTAACCATAGGTTAGGGTCGAATCCAAAGGGTATATGGGGTTTTGCTACATTGATTCACTAACAATCATTTCAAGTGTCAAGTAACTCTATTCTCAATAAAAGGGGTGATTGTAAAGATGGTAATAACTAAAACTATACTAATAAAGCAAAGAGACAATTAAATCGGAGAGCAACTTGAGAAATTGTGTTCCCCATGATTCACTAGCTCAAATACCCTGGATAATACAACTTAAAGTAGGACATTGCATACAGGATGGTAACTAAAGTTCTTCCAACCCTTGGGCAAATTTGAAGGTCAAATTTCACTATGGAGCTTGGCCGGCTACCATAGTGTGCCAACTAACTGTTACCTATTGTCCCAGTCAACCTCTCCTTGGCTGGGTTTAGTTGATAGATGAGAACAGATCAATCAAATCCTATCACCCATTTCCTTTTCCTATTCATCACTACCTTGATCAAGATCATGACACTAGGCGGGGTTTAACGTTGCCACCATTAAAAAGCAAGCAAAATGAAGGAAAATTGATAATACATGCAAATACCCAACTCAAGAAGAGCAAATAATCAAGGTTATTAACCTAGCTACTCATAGATCCCACAACCCCAAGTTATGGATATTTAGCTACTCATAACTCAGGCATGAAAATGAATAATGAATGAAATAAACACAGTTAAGAAATTACCCAAGACAATGAAGAACAATAAAACTACCTTTGAATTTGGATGCACAAGCTTGAATGATGAAATTACTCTATAAGTGATTCCAATCTCTAATTTTGAGTCTCAAAGTAAAACCCTAAAATTTCTCTCTAAAACCTTACAATATTCCAAGAACCATGAGGTTGTTGTCTAAAAAAACTCCAAAAACTAATTCTAAAACCCTAACATATACTATTTACACTATTTACAAAAGGTCCTTAAAACAATTAAAAAATCTGGTCGACAACTGCTACAGCTCGTAGCTATAACTTGTAAGGTGACCTGCGAGCCATAATCGGGTTTTCATGGTCAGCACTTGGCATTTTTGACTTCACTACTATGATCCACCTTTATGAGTCGTAGTTTGGTATACAACATGTAGTGCCTTCTCATAGTCCACCCTTTCATTTCTTTGTCCAATTTTAGGGCAAGTTTTGAATCAATACACAATGCATGAACACAACAAAATTAGCTCATACAAATATGACATTGCATACATATCCAACATAGACTCATAGATCATGCTTCAAGCATCAACTTGCCTTCACTTGGTCAGAATAAAAATTGCCAAGCCATTCAAGCATGCATGATCACAAAATAACTACTAATCAACAGAAATTTTCAAGGGTACCACTTTTTCAAAAATTTTATAAACTATCAAAAAATGTACATGTCAATAGTTTAATCACCAAATACAACAAAAATTATCTACAACATCTAAAATATGCCGGTTCAACATAAAAATAAAAATCCACAAGGAAAAATAATATAGGCAAGAAAACCTCAAGATATCAAAAACTGAGAAAGTTATGGACTGAAGGCTAACTCATACTTCACCCTAGTCCATAACTACCCACACCCCTCAAAAAACATGTATTTTTTCCACAATGTACAATAAAAAAACAAAATAAGCATATGGGGTCAAAAATCAAACATCAAATGGTGCCTAAGCACCAGTCTCTGGCTATCCATGAGTGTCTCCCTCCTACGGGGTAGTCTGAGCTGCAGCCATGCTGGATGATCCAATGACCTGTAACTTATCAAGATCATGGGCTCTCGTCAGCTCCTCTGCTTCTCTTGAAATCCTCGAGGCATACCTGTGATATCCTCATCCAGCTTCTCATCCTCCTCAGAGGTCTTCTGCCACTTGGTCCCCTCCTCTACATCAACCTCCTCCATAGGTCACTTCCTATGAGTGTGTAGTGGATACTCCACGAACCTATGAAACAATAGATCATCTGCAAGTGTAGACTCAAGAACTATGATCGAAGCCGCTAGTGAAGTAATCAAGTCAGCCTTGAACTTTGTCAACTCCTGACGAAAGGCTGGCAAGTCTACAAGTCCGGCTGTAGTAAGTCTCTTCTGCTATGCGCCTCGAAGGCATCAACTCGGGCATCCACCGTAGCAATCCTCTGATCAACAACTGAAGTATTGAATGCTTTGCATCTATCTTTCGATGTCTAAACCATCTGTTGGACCCATGGTTTACTCTGCCACGTAACCTGAGCCAACTGAGACTCAACCTATGATACTCTGCGAACCATAGCCTGGAAACCAATAACAGACATAACGTCTAAAAGTGAAGTCAGTGATGTAGACAGCTCTAGTATGGGTGCGGCTATAGAGGGACCCATCTTAGTTTCGACTGTCGTAGGCTGCTCTGGTCCCTCATCAGTAGTAGTGGCAGCAGGAGTAATAGTGGTGGCATCCATTGAATCCTCGGCTTATGGCTCAAGCATGAATGTCTCGCGCATGAGAGGTTATTCCCAGTGGAGTGCCACAGGGTTATCATCAGCCTTGAGTAGGTTGGGATCAATAGTATGTAGTGTCACAACCATGGGATCTACATGAAGCGATACCTCCACCTTCGCTTCGATGCAGAGTCTATAAACAGCACCAAAAATGACATGTACATGTTCCTCCTGAGTGACGACTTATGTATCTGCTCTACTATGAGTCAGGCCCAATCAATATAGTAACTAACCAGGATACTAGCTAACAAAACAACTCACTTCAATGTAATGACATTATCTGTGAAAGTGGGTTGGATGCGAGACCTGATAATAGCCTACCAAAACTTGGCGGGAAAGGAAAGAGAAGACTTCATGATCAGGTCGTAATGTGTCGTGACCCAGGTAGGCTCTAGACCATGCTCAGGTATTTGACTAGCGATCCACCTCAAGAGCTCCATCCACTGGTCCACACTTTTAGAAATGACAACTTATCTAATCTAGTTAATCCACCGATCGAACTCAAGTATAGACTTTGGTGCTCTATATATAGGCCCAAACTGCATGCGGCGAATCATCTCCTCTGAGATGTCGACTCGATGGCCTTTAACCAAAACTTATCTCAATTTGGACTGATCGAGAGCTTTTTTCCCTTTGAGAAGATCCTGTAGGATGGTTGCCATTTAAGCTGCATAAAACTACCATACTATTAGCGGGGAGTATTTACCCAGCTTGTCATTCAACCATTTGAGCCCATGTCGTCAAATCTTGGCCTCTAGCTCAGGGACATGGCTCAGGCCTGTATCTACCAATCAGGGCTCCTCATAGAAAGGTCGAACTGGTTTACTTTTCCCCAATGGCTCTAATTCCTCATTAAAAATCTTCTTAATACCCTCTACACCCCATCTATAATAAAGTGGATCCATAGGAGAAATAGATGGTACAACAGAGGTCTGGCCTGCTCCTCCATCTTGGGGCACCTCCTTTGAATCAGACTCTAAACTAGAAGGAGTCATCTGTATCCAACTCCCCTCAGACCCATTACCATGTCTCTCCTCATCAGACTACGAGAAACCAATGTCTTGAGCCTGGATCTGGGCAGCTCACGTAGCAGCTGCCCCAGTCTGAGGGACCTATGCGTCAGGGTCAACCAGGACGTTCTGGATCTCATTCGATCCACCTGACAATTCATTACCAGAATCCTCATCTGCATGCCTTGTATTCACAACCCTTTTTGCTATCGGTTTAGTCTTGGGGGCCATATCACCTAAAAATAGAGCAAACACAACATGATCAACCCTAAAACACTCAACACAAAATGAAACTACAATAAAATCAAAACACAAGAAAAATCAACACTGTATTAGTTATATGTGGCAGGGACAAGACCCTGGTATGACTTGTAGTGGAGACTACGAATTGTACTATGGACTCATAGTCCACAGGTGCATTTTAATTTTACAAATGGAAACTAGGTACGAGATGCAGTTTTGTAGACATGTCTTGTACAAGGTTTTAGTATGAAAAGTTCAACACAGGCTTAGGTCCATGAGACCTCACTACAATTCATAGAAGGGACTATGACCCGTAGGTGGGTCTCCAATGGTATAAGTCCAAGGTGCTGAGGTCACTGTTATTCCTTGCGAGAGGTTGTACGAGTCATAGGAGACTCCCGTATTAGGGAGTAACAGGTAGCTGATGTACCTATCGCTTCACCACACTGATCTAAAGAACAATTCTAATGTAAATAAAATAGCATTGAAGTGGAATTAATTGATCCATAAACTAAACACAAGACATTCTGAACCCCCAGCATAGCACCACAATTAAAATCTACCCCAACAACAAGGGTATAGCAATATATAAACATTCGAGTCCATTTCCCTAACTCATTCATAATGTATTCACATAACCACCAGTACTAAAACAACACACAAGAATTTCCAACATCATTCAATACCAATTTGGGAATCAGTTAAATAAGCTTCACAAGAAATAGTCAATTTCATGATTCAAACTATGCCAACTAAACCCACACATTATCATGTTCTAACGACACTAACAAATCAATGATCTTCCACAACTCGTAAAAAACAAATTGATTAAACAAATAACATGATCACTAAATATACCAGCACAGCCAAGTTATTCAACCTAGGTTTTATGTAATCGATTTTAACCAACGCAACCCTAATTCTATTTCACAAACACCACACCCACAAATGGTATGCTTTAATTATCGCATCACACACATTCAATCAACCCAAATAAAAATTGATTTTGAGAGTAAAAATAAACCAAGGGACATACCGTAGGAGTGATTAACTTAAAGCAAGCAAAATCAAGAAAAATGAGGGTCTGAACCCTAGTTGCCAGAATATTCATTGGAATAGTAGTGAGGGTGATCGGAAAATGATGGAAAATAATGGGTGAAGGATTAGGGGATTAACTTGGAGCAAATTAGGGTTAAAATAGGGTCAAAATGATTTTGACCCCTATTTAACCCTTGCTGGGTTACGTTTAAAATTCCCTTTAGTCGGGTCTATGAATCCTCGACTACGGGTCATAGCTCTGACTACGGCCCATAGGTCTTGGTCTCGTAGGCCACCCAACACTTAGAAAAATTTAGATATCATACATGGGCTGTACAAACCCCATTTTCGACTCGTAGTATGGACTATGAGTCATAAAGTTAGCTTGTAGTATGAGTACCAACTTCAAGTGATCATTGTTATCCTCTATAAGGCATGACCACAAGTCGTAGTGTGCACTACAGCTCGTAGGACTAGTCGTAGAGGCTGCTTTCAGTGCCATTTTCTGAAATTTCTTAGTCATGTCCAAAACCTGCATAATTTTCTCAGAGTGCACCATTATACCAATATACAACCAATTCAATGCGTATAAACAAGAACCAATACTCAATCAAAATGCTCATTAAAAATCCAATAATTACTAATAAAGTCAAAAACATGCAAAAGCATTAAAACCTCTCGTGTTGCCTCCCAAGTAGTGCCTTATCTAATGTCCTCGCATGACTTTGTCATCTTGAGTACTCAGAATTCCTCATGCTTGGACAAGCTCTCATTACCCAATCTAGGATCTCATCTCCTCTCATTCTAAATATGCTCTAGTTCTATGGAAACAAGCTCGAATTTGTTATTGAGTTGTTGGATTGCCGATGAATGTTTCTCAACTTTATAGTTTATCTTAATAACATCAAACATGATTTTCTGCAAGAGTTCCTCTTGTGCATCCATTCTCTCTATTAGGTTGGCGAACATGTTCTCAACCTTAGATCTTTTGTCACCAACACATTGGTGCTGAGGTAATCTAAACCATGTGTCCACACCACACACACCCTCTTGGCTAGATTTTCCATCAAGGTACTGGTGTAGGTAACTTGTTGCTCATGCATTGGCTTGTATACCTAATGAATAACAACCAATTTGTTCATAAATTCAGCAACTTCTACAAACGGTTTCCTTAAAAAAACTAAGTACTCTCATCCCAGTAGAGCATCAGTCTGACCTTGTTGTTCTGAGTTTAGTGCTCTATAAAAATTTCCCACCAATAAATCATCTAGTAGACCATAATTCTGAGTTCTTCCTATGCATTCTTTATATCGCTCCCATGTTGTACTTAGCGAATCACTTAAAATTAGCTAGAAGTTGAGGATTCGGTCTTGAAGTTTGAACTTGTTTGGTCTAACATATGACCTTGCTAGGAAGACTCTGTTGACTTCTACTCAGTTAGTGCACACATCTTGAGGGATTTCAGACTGCCAGATTGCAACATCACTTCTAAGGGTCATTGGGAAAGTCTGAAGTACCATATCCGTAAATAGATGTTGGGTTCCCTAAACGTCCCTACACACTTGTGCAAACTTTTGTAGATGGTCATGTGGATCTTCTGATGGCCGACTATGGAATAGAACATGACTCTAAAGTGAATGGAGTGGATCACTTGTGATAATGGGCTTCTCTTCATTCGTTTCCATTGATAGCTTGTCGGATATTTGAAAATTGACTAAAGCAAAAAGGATACCACCAAAATATACCTGTACAAAAAGAACTAACAAAAATAAAAGCAAAAGTAAAATCCAAGAGAATTAAGCCATAAACATTTGAATTAACTACTAGTGAAATCAAGTCAAAACTTCATCGTATTCTCCGGCGACGACAACATTAATTTTGATCACGCTCAAATAGTACCTTCACTTTGAGGATAAAGCGATTGTTCTCAAATATAAAACTTAACCATAGGTTACGGTTGAATCCCAAGGGAATATGGGTTTTGCCGTATTGATTCACTAACAATCATTTCAAGCATCAAATAACTCTATTCTCAATAAAGAGGGGGTTGGGTTTGTAAAGATTGGTAATAACTAAAATTATACTAATAAAGCAAAGAGACAATCACATTGGAGAGCAACTTGGGAAATTGGGTTCACCATGATTCACTAACTCAAACACCCCGGATAACACAACCTAAATTAGGACAATGCATGTAGGATAGTAACTTAAATTCTTCTAACCCTTGGGCAAAGATGAAAGTATGAATTTCACTATGGCGCTTGGCCGGCTACCATATTGTGCCAACTAAATATTACCTATTGTCCCACTCAACCTCTCCTTGTTTGGGTTTGGTTAGGTAGATGATAATACATAAATTGAATCATATCACCCATTTCCTTTTCCTATTCATCACTACCTTGATCGGAGTCATGACTGTCATGACCCAAGCCTAGGGCCTAGACGTGACATAGCACATGGGGAACCCAAAGGGACCTCAAGCAAGCCTCTTAACATATCATTACACATCCTTGCTTGCCGAAGCAATAAAATACAATAAGAGATAATAAATAGGGATACGGGGCCAAGGGATAACTTTTATTTCATAAATATCAAGAGTCAAGAAAGAGACTCAAAGCTCATAGCATTACACATAACATATCCAACAACACCTTTAACAATAGAACATAGCGGGGGCCAAGAAAAGTAACCGGGCTCACCCTCATAGTCAATACATACATAAGAGAAGCTAGTTCTAATACATAGCATGAGATCGTAAACATTATCCCTAGAATAGAGGACTCACCATTAGCTTGAGAGACAATCATAGCCACATGGGGGAGGATGATCAAGTGGGGCTCCGGTTCCTACACGGTAACATCATGTAGGCATAAAGTATATGTTAGTACATTTGAATGTACTAAGTATGTAGGATGCAATGCAACAAGTTATAAGCACCATAACAAAATGCATAACATAGGCAATGAATAAGCATATAGCAATATGACATGTATGAATGATGCTTGAAGTAAAATCATACTTATATAGAACAAAGTACATGTGTAAGGAGAGACCATTAATAGTTTATATCCAACGGCTACTACCCCCTTGGAGAGGTGAATGAGGTACAAACACCTCAATTGGTTGATGAGGTACAAACCCCTCAACAAGGTTGATGAGGTACGAACCCCCCAATATGGTTGATGGAGTATAAACTCCCCAACATGGTTATAAGGTACAAAACCCTCGACAAGGTTGCATAGGCCTACTACCTCCTGAGCGAGGTGATCAAGGTAAAAAACCCTTAACAAGGTTGCACGGGCCTACCACCTCCTGAGTGAGGCGATCAGGGTTCAAACCCCTCAACAAGGTTACTCGGGCCTATAACCTCCCGAGTGAGGCTTGATCAGTTCCCAACACTATAGAGATAATATCATATACATACATTCTTTTCATCATCATATGGTGATTCAACTCATAAGACATGATTGGACCTTCAATTACTCCAGAAGTCATAACCGGACATTTTATCAAACACTTGGCGAGTTTGTAGTACTAGTGTAAAACCATGTAATTGAAGAGTGAAATCATGCCAGAAAATTCAATGCAAAAACCATCAATAGAGATTAGGTAACACCCTCAGGCAACATACATCAAAATCCTTCATCAAATCTCATAATAGACCTTAGATTCATAGATCAAAACATACTAAAACAACCATACTTTCATGAAACCTAACATAGTATGTAGTGAAATTCATAATAATTAAGACCCATGAATAAATCAACTTTATATCATGCAATTTTAAGTAAAAGAAAGCTTGGGTATCATGGGTGGAAGGAACCCATGAAAGAAACCCCTTATACCTTAACTTTGGAGAATTCTTGAAGAAGATTATAGATGGAGACTTGAAGCTTGAATGAGAACTTTAAGATCCGGATGAATTTTGGGACTTGAAATTTGGGTATGAAATATTGTCTAAGTGTTTGAGAGAGTATTTGAGAATATCTTGAATGACATGAGGGTGAAATAAGACTAAGTATAGGTCTTTTCACATATGGGAAGGCTTAGGCCTATGACCCAAAATCCTTGGATCAACTCAACAAAATTGGGCATTTTTAACACACTGGCACATCGCGCCAGCAACGCACATTGCTCACTGGAAATCAATTTCTGGAAAAAAGAAACTACGATTCATTTGCTCTAAAATTGGGGCTACACTTATTTCCCACTAAATTTGATTCCCTAAAAAAGAATATGAAGTCAAATTTTTTATATCACACGAAATTTGAGATATATGAAAATTATTATTCTGGGCACTTTCGAGGCATATTTTGGGTACCTTTTGGGGTCGTTTCAATATCTCCTCCTTGGAACATTTGTCCCTGAATGTCAAAGAAACGTATATGAGATGAGTAATCATGAAGAAGTCAGCCCCAACAAGAATGCAATAACATACTTGAAGTACCATTTTCAAAATCTCAACATAAGTGTCAAAATCATCATGAACTTGTTAACATAAACATGAATGCATGCAAATGACATAGGGGCAGAAACATAAGTTTTGGAATCATAAAATAAAAAGACTTGACGTGTTATCACAAGCATGAATAGAGTGAAACAGGTTCAGATATCGCTTCTCCATGCCTCCTCTGGCTCCCCGAGAGAAACTATCAACTAGACGATTCTACCAAAGTGCTTGACCAACACCACATCATTATTAATCAACTCTCCCCATCCATCTATCCAATATCTCTACCGGGATCTTCTCTTATGCCAACTTATCCTCCACAACAACCACAACCTCAAAAGGTCTATAGCACTTGAGTCAACAACACATCTCCTCAACCTATATGCACGAGGAGTCGGACGAACCATATCCCTATTCATAGGCAACTCCAATTCGTATGCAACTTTACCAATTATTTTCAACACTCTATAAGGACTCCCATATTTGGGGCTTATCTTACCCTTCTTACCAAAGCGAACCACGCCCTTCATGGGTGAAACCTTTAAATAGATCTAATCACCAACTTTAAATTCAAGGTCTCTCCTTCTCACATCAGCATAAGATTTTTTTTTGACGGCTTGGGTTGTTTCCAACCATCCTCTAATCATTCTTACCTTCTTAAGAGCCTTCATAACCAGATCCAGACTCATCAAAGCCACTTCTCCTACCTCAAATCACCCAACCAGTGATCTACAATGTCTACCATATAGAGCCTCAAAAGGAGCCATACCAATACTAGAATGATAGTTATTGTTATATGCAAACTCAATCAATGGAAGATGCTCATCCCAACTATCCTTAAGCTCCAATACAAAATCCCTAAGCATGTCCTCAAGTGTTTGGATAGTTCTTTCACCTTGGCCATCCATTTGGGGGTGAAAGGTCGTACTAAGCTTTACATTGGTTTCAGGACCTCTGTGGAAGGACTTCCAAAAGTGTGAAGTGTTGCACCACAATCCGATATGTTGGACAAAAGAACCCCTTGCAACCTTATCAAGTCATGAATGCACAACCTGGCATAATCTTCAGCCCCATATGTAGTCTTCACTGGTAGAAAGCGAGCCAATTTTGTCATCCTATCAACCACATCCCAAATAGAATCAAAACCCTTTATAGTCTTAGGCAACCCAACCACAAAATACATATTAATATCTTCCTGCTCACAAGTAGGAATCTTTATGTCTTAGGCTAGGCCACCTGGCCTTTGGTGTTCATCTTTGACTTGTCGGCAACTATGACAACTGGATACAAATTTGGTAATGTCCCTCCTCATTCCTCCCTACCAATACACCTCTCTCAAATATCTATACATCTTAGTAGCGGGTTGAATAGAATAAGAAGAACCATGAGCCTCATGAAGATTCTTTTCTCTCAAGCCATCAGCACAAGGCACACACAACCTACCTTGGTATCTAAGGGCACCATCTCCCCCATAGGAGAAAACCTCCACCTTACCATCTTTCACCAAGCTCTTCAATTCTAATAAAGAGGGATCAATATCTTACTTAGCTTTCACCTCCTCAACCAATGAAGTTCTAGAGCCATCAACAACAACAACACAACCCTTATCAACCTCTTTCTACCAAAATCCCAATCTAGCCAACCGATGGACCTCCTTAGCCACCCCTTTGCCACCATCATCAACATAAGCTACGCTACCCATAGACACCCTACTCAAAGCATCCACCACAATATTAGCCTTACCGGGATGATAATGCACACTCATATCATAATCCTTAAGGAGTTTTAACCACCTTCTTTGTCTCAAGTTGAGATCTTTTTCAATGAAGACATATTGGAGACTCTTATGATCGGTGAACACATCAACATGCATCCAATAAAAATAGTGACGCCAAATTTTCAAAGCAAAGACCACGGTGGCTAACTCAAGATCATGGGTATGATAACTCTTTTCATGCACTTGAATAAGAATAGGTTATCACCTTTCCATTTTGCATCAACACACAACCCAACACCAACCCTAGAAGCATCACAATACATGACAAATCCTTCTAGGCCTTCTGATAGTGACAAAATAGGAGTGGACACAAGCTTATCTTTTGATGTTTCGAAGCTCCTTTCACACTAATCAGACCACACAAATTTGGCTTTCTTTTGAGTCAACTTGGTCATGGGAGAAGCAATGGAAGAGGATCCATTCACAAACCTCTGAGAGTAACCCACTTACCCCAAGAAGCTCCTAATATTTGACGGGGTCAATGGTCTAGGCTAATCTCTAATCACCTTCGTTTTATTAGGTTCCACCTTAATGCCATCCTTGGACAACACAAGACCTAAGAAGGTAACCTCCTTCAACCAAAATTCACACTTCTCATACTTAGTATACAGCTCCTCTTTCCCCAAGATTTGCAACACTACCCCCAAATGGCTCACAAGATTTAAATGCATCAATACTTCATCACTAGAGTCCACCACAAACATAACAAGGTTGGGATTAAAGACCCTATTCACGAGACCTAAAGACATCACTAGTGTTGGAAAGTGACCATTCCTTACTCGGGGGGGGGGGGGGATAAGAACCCGGATAAACATGTCGAGGGGTTTGTACCTTGGAAACCTAAGAGTTTTATAATGATGGTCTCTTCTTAAACCTTGTATTATATTCCATGTAAGCATGTTTTACATAAGCATTGCTCGCACATGTCATATTGTTATTATGCCATCTATTCTTTACTATTATGCATTTTTATTAGGATGCCTATCTCTTGTTGCATTGCATCCTACATATTTAGTACATTTAATCATACTAATGCATACTCTATGCCTACATGATGTTACCATGTAGGAACCGGAGCCCGACTTGATCATCCTCTTCCAAGTGGCTAGTACGATCTCTCTTTGAGCTAATTGGTGAATCCTCCACTTTGGGGACATTTACTTTGATCTTATGCTATATAAAAAGACTCCCTTTTCTTTTTATTATATACTTGACTATGACGGTGGGCTTGATTTCTTGTCTTGGCCCTCACTAAATTCTGTGGCTAGAGGTGTTATTGTACATATTATGTGTAGTGCTATGAACTTTGACTCTCTCTGGACTCTTCATGTTTACGAGATGAAAGTTGTCCCTTAGCCCGGTTTATCCCTATTTACCATCTATTGTTGTATTTTATTGCTTTCGTGATCAAAGATGTGTAATGATATTGTTAAGAGGCTTGCTTGGGGTCCCTTTGGGTTCCCCATGTGTCTTGTCCCGTCAAGGACCTAGGCTTGGGTCATGAAAAATTTGGTATCATAGTACTAGGTTGTTAATGGTCCTCGGCATCCAACACACCACGTTGATTAGAGTCTTATTCATGATAGTGTTGTGCACCACAATTATGAGTAAGAGGCTATGAGACGTTTTAGGAAATGTTTCCCTTCTTCTTACTCTATGTCGTGTTATAGAAGTTGAGGTAAGGTTCCCCCCTTCTTAATGATTGTTGTTTCCTATGCTAGATCATGTCTAACACAAGAGGAAGAAGAGCCCGCACACCCGAGAGACAACCGGCTCATAGTGAGCTTTGGGATGCTCTCACTTTGCTTGCAGAAGTTGTGGCTAATAAAGCCAATCAAGGTGCCTAAGCCCCTCATTCTCCTACACCGGCATCTCGGGTGAGAGAATTCATGAGGATGAATCCCCCTGAATTCCATAGGTCAAAGGTGGATGTTGACCCTCAAGAGTTCATTGATGAGGTCTACAAGGTTTTGGCTATTATGGGTATTAGAACGGAAGAGAAGGCAGAGTTGGTGGCTTACCAACTCAGGGGGTGGCACAAATATGGTTTAATCTACGGAAGGAGGAGAAGGGAATCAACAATGTGGTGCTTTGGGAACAGCTCAAGGCGGCTTTTCTTAATCGGTTCTTTCCTCTTGAACTTAGGGAGGCCAAGATAGTGGAATTTATGAATTTGAGACAAGGGTCTATGATTGTGAGGAAGTATTCCCTCAAGTCCAATCAACTCTCTAAATATGCTCCCTACTTGGTTGTCGCCCCAAGGTCTAGGATGAACAAGTTTGTGATGGGTGTTTCTGATTTGGTAAGTGAGGAATGTCGGTCCGCTATGTTGATTAATGACATGGATTTGTCCCGTTTGATGACCTATGCTGAGCAAATGGATGAGGAAAAGTCGAGGAAGAGAAGGGGTAATGAGGCCAAGAGGGCCCACTTTGAGGGTAGGTCCCAAAGTCAAAATGGTGGCCGGTTCCACCAAGGCCAAAAGTCTTCTCATGCTTAACTAATAGGAAGTTTGCCAATTACTTCCCAAGAGCCCAAGGTGATGGTGGTTTGGTCCCTAAAAATATGTGTCCAAAATGGGGTAGGATCCATGGGGGTCCATGTTTGAGAGACACTAATGCATTTTATGGGTGTGGAGAAGTTGGTCACAAAAAGATCGATTGTCCTCGTAACTGCAACAAGGGTAAGGAGGTCCATCCACAAGGTGAAAATGTGATTCCCTTGGGAAGAGGTGGTCAACAAGGTAGTGCCCCAAGGCACAATCGATTTTATGCTTAACATGGGAGGCAAGGGGTAGATGAGGTGCCCGATGTTGTTACCGGTATGTTAAAAAAGTTTGATTTTGATGTGTATGCATTGATTGATCCGGGTGCCACTCTTTCTTTTGTTACCCTTTTTGTTACCAAAAAGTTTGATGTTGAGCCCGAATTGTTGTGTGAGTCCAATAAGGTGTCTACTGCTATTGGTGCATCTATTGTTGCTAGGAAGGTCTATAGAAATTTTCCCATTTTTATCTTATATAAAATATTACCTTGTGATCTTGTTGAGTTGGATATGGTTGATTTTGATGTCATTCTTGGGATGGATTGACTACATGCATACTATGCCTCTATTGATTGTAGAACCCATAGGGTCAAATTCCAATTCCCAAATGAACCCATTCTTATATGGGGGAGTCATGACGTGGTGGTCAAGGGTAAATTCATCTCTTGCATTAAAGCCCGTAAGTTGATCTTACTACAAGAAAAACTATTATTTAAGACCAACATTTTAGGATGAGTTAATAATATCTTCTCAAAAAGTATATTTATTAGGAAAATATTATATTCTCGTCCCTAATTGTATATGTTATTGTGAAGGTACAAAATCTAGTCCCTAAGGAAATTATTAACTGGTCCCAAGGAAATTATTAACTGGTCCCAAATCTAAATATAATACCTGAAGCGGGAAAAAGTAAAATTTTCATTTTTATAAAAGCTCATCAAGAACTAAAATTTTTCTTTAACTTATTAAAATTCTTTTTTTTTTTAAAAAAAAAAGTCTTTTTTGTTTCAATTAAGAACAATCATGCCGCTTCATATTTTTCAATACTAAAAAGCCTTACACTAGAAATCTCTGCAGCAAATGGAAAAATTATGTGAATTCTCAAAGTCCTAAAACCTCCAAAATTCTAGGTTTTTCAATTCTCTGCTTTATTCTCTTGCAAATCCTCCTAATTGATGCACGTTAACTAAGGAAGATGAAGAAGAGATGCAAAACGTTGAAGCTAGAAACGCAAAACTTCGTTTGTCACCTGTTACATCATATCTTGCTTGTTCCAACTTGCAGATGAGTTTGTTCATGCAATCGATTTGGCAGAAAACCACAAATACCAGTCAGGTTTTTACTTAATGCATTTCAAGTTTTATGGCTGATATGCTTTATTGTCTTCCATCACACTTAGGGTACTGGATCCAGTGGGTCATACAGTAGATGAAATCTCTCTCACATTCAATAAATGGTTGGGAAGTACACTTTTAAAATTGACCGAAATAAGAAATTTTGTCAATGTTGAGAGTATGTAGTGGTTCATCAGAATCAAGTAGTAAGTATATATGGACTTCTTTGCAAGTAAGAGAGAATACATCAACATCAAAATAGATAGAACAGAGGAAACTGTAGATGATCATGTTTAGCTTTTATCTCTAAGGTTTTACTTGTTTGTCAAGCACAGGCCACAGAGCTGGTAATTTATAAGGAAGATTTCTTTCCTCTGATGATTTGCTCGAGTTATCTCTTGACATGCTTTTTCAAAAGTTTCATAATAAGCATAACTAAAAATTGATAATTAAAGAGACACTAGAGTTTGATCTGAGCTATGGTAACACAGCAAGCTTATATCATTGATAGTTGTTGATCCATGTTGTAGCAAGATATCATTGAAATGACCTTTGGTATAATTCGAAGAAAAGGTATAATACATATCATATAGAGATGATGAAGTTCATTTTGTTGCACCTCCTATTTCTGTTTATTTTATTGTTTTGCGCTTAAAGTGACCATGCTGAATAGAAAATTTTATTTTTGCTAAACCTGGTCATTTTAGTTATGCACTTTAATTCTCACAACTTGTTTGTACTATATGAATGGTAAACATTGTTTACTATCAACCTCCTCTACAATCAATGCTTCAATAGTTCAAATATTCGTAATACTTTAATATTCAATTGGTAAAAAGGGCATGTTTGGTGCACTATATGAGAATAAATTGAAGTTACATCTTCCGGGGACATGTTAGCCAGATGAATTTAGCATAATGAAGTTACTGAAACTTGAAGAAATTGAAAATATGCTTTTTGCTAAATTTAGGTGAAAAAATAAGTATAAATTACAGCAACTGTGCATGTGAATGTACTAGATTCTGATTAATAATTAGGGAAATTTTATCTTTACTATACCAGTGGTAAAGTATGAAAAGCCTAAAATGTGGTTTTGGTTTGATTTCTACCTACAGTTACTTACTTTCAACATTTAGACTTGATTTAGTCTTGGTTAGGAAGGTGTCTCAATTCATCTCTCTCTGCTCTTCATGCTCTACTATATTTAAACCTGAGCAGATGTTGTTTGGCATAATGGATGCGAGAAGTTTTTCAAGTTTACAGAGTTTTAAAGTGTTGAATTTGGGATTCAATAAGGTCGCAGATCCCATTCTTGTACACCTGAAGGATTTCTGTCATACTTGGAGAGCTTAAACTTGGATTCATGTAAGATTAGAGATGAAGGGATGATTTATTTATCAGGTTTTATCGCCTTAAGAATTTGGAGTTGTTCGATACTGAAGTTGGAAAGAGTGGAATCCATCATCTATCAGGGTTAAGGAGCCTAGAGAGCTTAAATATGTCCTTGACTATTGTCACCGATAGTGATCTAAAGAAGCTTTGTGGGCTATCCTCTTTGAGGTCACTCAATTTGGATGAGCGCCAAATAGGTGATACTGGGCTTGTAGCACTCTGGGCTAACTCACTTGGACCTCTTTGGAGCTAGGATCACTGATTCTGGAACTAGCTCTTAAGTTGAGATGATAAGACTTTGTGTCTATTGTTGAGAACTTTGAGGTTGTATTCTTGATAGTTATATTGTTTGGATTCTTCTACAAATGTTAATTGGTGTGAGTCGGATCCTCAAAAAGTAATGTAAATAATGTATTTTTGAAGGATTAGACATGGGTGCAACATCAATTTTGGAGAGTCTGAGCAACTAGCCTAAAAGCAATGATCTTTATATAGTTCAAGGAGCTTTAAGTTTTGCAGAGTTGAACTTGGATAATTGGTGATTATGTCATTTGATGATTCTATTGACTCAACTGCTTCAATATTGTAACATTTACACCACTGATTGGCAAAAATGAACAACCTTTAGCACACATTTGTTGGGGGTTAATATTTACATTAAAATTTAACACCAACTTCACATTTGTTGTTGAGATATCTTGTGTCTTTTCACTTGCACCCTACTTAGTTAACTATTAGATTAAGACTTGATGTGGTTTGTGAAATCTTTTTATGAGTGCAAGATTGTTAAAATTAAAGAATATGATGCCAAAAGAGTTTGTAGTGTGAGATTACAGATGATTTTTTTGCAATTCCAAACCAAGGATTGAGGAGTGTTTTGGAAAGTATATCTTGCATAGTAGGAAGAATACTATTGTTATTAAGTCATTGCTCTCTATAATGCAAATATGGGACATATGTGAATTGTTTAGAAGGAAGAAATGAGGGTCAAATGCTGCATATATAGAATATAATGAGTAGACAAGACAGAAGAGAGACTTGAATAAAATTGAGGGTCAAACTAAAGTTTGGCTTTCTAATATTAATAGAATAGTAGTTATGAAAGAACTTGTGAGTAGGCAAAATTAATTATGTAATTCATATTAACTATAGTTAGCATTGTTGGCTGTGAGTGCGTGTGTTTCTTTATCCTAGTAATTCCATTTCTTGATAGGTGGATGCTCGGTGTTGATGATGCTAAGTTCTTTGGAGATCTTTATGAGTTCTAATGCGATGCTGCTGATCTTGATGGGAAGACTGTAATTGTTGCAAGCCTAGATGTTGATTACTTGAAATACTTCTTGAATTTGTTAGAACTATTTTTGAGATTTTCATCACATAATCCATTGGCCATTGCTATTCCATTTGTAACCCTCAAGTCAAGGGGTTCAGATCCTATAAAGTTTAAATCTTAGCTCATCTTTCACCTACTTTAGTTCCTCTCCTTCAATCTGTTTGTTTTACTTTCTTTTTTAATTTGTTCCAAAAAACGTATTTTTTTTTCAACTGTTTAATTCTAACTTTTTATGTGTCATGTTTAAGACTTCAAGATTAAAGAATCTTTGAGTACATTTTATATATCTTTAGTTTTAGATCATAAGATTCAAAACTCTTCTTTATTTTATTAAACCTTGTGTTAAGTCGAAATAACACAAACTAAAATGGGGTAGTATAAATTAGCAAAAAAGTGATTACATAATATTTGGTGCTTACTTGTAGGAAGAGTTATTCCACTTGCAAATACTGTGACAAAGTTGACTGCTAGATATGAGTTGTGTAATAGAAGAGCATTTTTCACCTTTAGAAAGACTAATGAAACAGAAACCGAGCTTATAGGAGGTGCTGATATGTACATGCCTATTTATCGTCAGCACTATGTTAACAGACAATCTATCAATGAATCTGCAAAAATGATTCTTAAATCTCATAAAGTACCTACTGTTGTTCCATAACAATTGGGTTCAACTCTTTTAGATTATCATATGTGCCTCTATTATTGGTCTTAGGATCATGTATCTTAATTACCCTAGTATGTAAGTAAATAAAATATTTTGCTTCAGATACAAAAGGTGATATAACTTGTTAAGAGTCATATATAAAAATGATGACTTATAATCTTGTTTAATATTGAATGAATTTAAAGTAATGCAGTTTTGGCAGAGATTTGAAGCCACAGAATGTTTGGCAGCCAACAATAGTTTATCACTGATGTAGTCAAGCCAAAAGTTTTCAGATCAACTAAAGACGGCCAATGTCGGTTCCATTGTAAGATCACCGTTGGTAAACACTGGTTCCTCCGCTACTAGTGTAGAAGAAAAGGGTCAGTAACTATATCTTCAAATCTCTGTTAACTTATTTATTTTAATGGTTATCAGCATAACGACACAAAATAGATGTTGGATTGTTGGTTGATGCATCCCAATGTTTTTGTAATAGATTTTTCTTATTTCTTGCAGCATTTGTTAATGTTTCTGGATATCACTCGAGAAGGACTAAAACTTGAATCTAGTCTTTTTCTCAACTTTGTTCATAATTCTTTAGTGAACATACAAGTTTAGAGGATGCACTAACTCATTATTGTTTTTCTGTGACTGTTATGCAAAACTTTGGTTGCCATCTATAATTTTTGTTAAGCAAATTGAAGCTAATATCATGGCATATTGTTAACCAATTTATTGTAATATAAGTCACACTATTTCTCTTTCTGTTCTCTTCCTACTTTTTGTATAGAGTTTTTAAGTAGTATTTTAATATTTATTGATGAATTCAGATTCTTGTTCGTCTCTAAAGGTCAATCTATGACCAGGATTGTTGCTTGTCTATAAAGCTATTTTAGGACCACATTACCGTCTCTAAAGATTTACTATGACTAGGTTGTGGAAGGTCGCAAATGAGGATTAACGACCTGAATTCTAAATATAAATTGTCTATTTGAGACTAGATATCTAGTCTATAAAAAAGATATAACGACCATATTTTTCCTTGTCTCAAAAAACATATAGGGACCAGACTTTTAATCTCATCCTAATTGACTATTAGAAAATGAAGCATTTACAATGAGTGCATGGTCTATTTGAGACTAGATATCTTGTCTCTAAAAAGGCTATAACGACCATAATTTTCCCCATCTCAAAAAACATATAGAGACTAGCCTTTTAATCTCGTCCTAATTGACTATTAGCGAAGGAAGTATTTGTGACCAGTAGCAACCATACTTTTCTGGTCCAAATTACTCAGTTGGGACCAGATTTGAACTTTTAGGGATGAGATTTCCCTTCCTAGATAATATTTTTCTTGTAATGTCTCTAAGGGGTGTCTTTATCATCTTGTGAGGGTTAGGGATGTAGAGTCCAAGGTCCTTCCCATAGAGTCAGTTCCGGTGGTAAATGAGTTTGTTGTGATATCCTTTGTGTTGACCAATGCACCGACAATCTTCATGGATCTTATGAATAGGGTCTTCAAACCCTACCTCGATTCATTTTTTGTGGTTTTCATTGATAATATTTTGATCTATTCACATAGTGAGAAGGAGCATATGGGCCACTTGAGGGTAGAACTACAAAGATTGAGGGAAGAAAGGTTGTATGCCAAGTATGAAAAATGTGAATTTTGGTTAAAATAGATTGCCTTCCTAGGTCATGTGGTGTCGGGGGATGGTATTAAAGTGGATCCTCAAAAGATAGATATGATTAGAAATTGGCCTAGATCATTGACCCTGTCGGATGTTAGGAGCTTCTTGGGCTTAGCAGGTCACTATAGAAGGTTTGTGAATGGATTCTCTTTTATTGTTTCTCCCATGAAAAATGTCATGCCCAAAGTCCCGTTAGGGAGGACAGGCACCCGTTGCCGCTAAGGCCCGGGAGAATCAACCTGTATCTATGTGCTTTCTATACATATTATATGGTGTTTCTACTTGACATTGGCCTTAAGAAAATAGACAGTGATAACAAACCAAAAGGAAATCCATATGACTGGGCAGTTGGGGCCACGGTGGTTAAAGTACGAGACATGACCACACTTTAATTTACATAGTCTATAAAGCCTCTAGATAAGAGAAAGTATCTAATAAAGGTCGGGACAGACCCTGCCTCAACTAATTGTACAATTCAAAAAATAAGCTCTAGACACAAAGCTCCGAAGCAACTGGAGCTTGGTAACAACAACTAGATATCGTGTACTCCTACTGGGGAGATCTACTAGCATCTATACCTGCAGCATGAAATGCAGGTCCCCTGTAAGGGACGTCAGTATGAGATAATGTACTGAATATGTAAGGCAGGAAATATTGTATACGAAGTAACAACTTAAATGAAACTATGCACTGGTATAGGATAAGAGATCACCTTTAGTTGTATTATTGGATCATGTACTTTATATTCTTTTTATTACTTTACCTTTACTGTATAATCTATGCATAACGTGTAATACAAATGACCAGCTGATCAGTGGTACAACTGTATTGGGATCGGCCCTGGCTAGGCTCTTCCTTAACCCCTCGGGCTACCCCTCGTGATAAGATCGTCCCTGGTTAGGTGATTCTTCCACTCCTCAGGCTACCATCCATCAATAAGCAATATACTTTACCTTTCAATTACCTTTGAGATGGTTCTTTTTGGTATTCAGAATATTGGAGCTGTAGGGCTGTATATATAGCATGTAACATGTAGATAATCATACACGATAATATGACAATGAAAAGAGTACTTTACATAAATAATGAATTGCATATGAGATGAAAAAAATCGTGAACTTTATTTAGAAACAAGAACCCATGTGACTTGTTATCCACGTATGTATGCAGATTTGAAGGTGACTATGTATAGAAGCATATGAACATATCAAACAATGGAGACACGGTTAATAGTTGTGTCGGAGTTGGTAAGTGCTTTTATGAGCCAAGGAAGAATCTAGATTTCATGCCAAGTAATATGAAATCAAGTAGCCTTACATACCTTGCTGTATGAGCTCGCTATTATCTCAAAATAACCTTCACTTCCTCCAAATATTTATCTACAACATATTAGGTGATAAAACTAGCATTAGCAGCCAATAAATACGTCTTGGCAGCCCAATCTCATAAAGAAAACACACATGAGCAGCAAGTGGATAATTATGAACCCGAGCATAATAGTATTATGCCCCTAATAGTATTTTCTAATACACATTATCATATACACATCATGTACAATCTGTTTTAGTGCTATAACAGCCTTACAATAGTCTACAAAGCATAGGACACTACAATTCTACGCAACATACAAATAGGCGGCATAACGTTACGTCCCTTTGCTACATTACAGCGTTGATGATTCCAAACCTTTACCAACATCAACCAAACTGTTCCCACAACATTTATACATACAAATAGTCTTAAAACAGTTCATAAACAATCCTCAAAATAGGTGGAGGACGTGAGACCATAGTCCTTAATCAATCAGCCCACAAGTTCCAATGACGAGCACAATTATGATATCACACAAGAACTTACTTTCGCGGACTGTAAAAATGGAGCATCAGCTTAGTTACATCACTAACAAACTATACCTTGTTAAAAACATAAGTCTTACTTCATAATTCAACCAACCAAGAAGATAAAATCCTTTTAAATAACAAGAAAAGTTCACAACAATACTTAGGACACATGCTGTCCAAATTTCCAACACAAACATACTAGCATATACTTCTTGTTTTTCATAAGAAAACCATACTATACACATATATAAACTTAATTACCACTAACTTTAAGGTGTAGGGCATCTCCAAGAACCCTATAAGTCACTTTGTGGCTAGTTTGCTAGGTTAAGAAAGTGTAGAGAGAAGGTTTGTGAAAGCTGAAATTTTTCAAGTCTAAGAATGACTTAAAGGTGCTATTTGTAAGCCTTTTTGAGGGGATTTTGGCCGACATTCTTGTGTGTTTTAATGTTTACATATTAAGGTGGTGATGCAGCAACTTGTCCCTTTCACTTGGGCCTAATTGGGTTCAAATTGATTGGGCTTTGGCTGTCCATTTTTCCCTCTTTCTCTTAGTTAGTTTTGGCCCAAATTATCAAAGAAATTGTGATGTCTTTGGGCTATTTTAATATCCTTCTTGGGATGAAAATATAGTCAATATGTGATGCTAAAACATGGGCCAAAGTTACATCCTTAACACAGACTTTATTCATAATCGGACTTGAACAAATCCGACGTCCGGCCTCGTCTCCGTTTAGCTAGCAAATTTAATCTTAGCAAGAAGGTGACTAACCTGCTAGCTTCTTAAGTCCTACAATCACCTCACTTCTCTCACTTCATTTAAGGTGTGATCTCCTCAATTCGACTTAAAACTTATTTTCACTCGATCCTTTTCAGCGTTAGACATACATATCACCCTTTAATTGGAAATTCAAGCACTTTTAAAAATAGGCGCTAATTTGAATAGCCATATCATGATTCATTTGCATTGTACTAGTATTGTAAGATGTGGGGTGTTACATCCTCCCCCCTTAGGAACATTCGTCCTCGAATGTTAGCACAATTGGATAACTTAATCAAGTTTAAACCTTTACTTACACAAACTTTTTACAACACATTAAGTATTCAATCGCACATACATATTAGTGTCCCAATTCTGCATGTTAGGCTTCCTCTTTAGCTTTAAATAAGTAAGTGTATTTTGATTTCATCGCGTCCTCGACCTCCCATGTCATTTCTTCTGCATGCTGGTTTCTCCAAAGTACTTTTACTGAAGCTATTTCTTTATTCCTTAGCTTCTTAACTTGACGATCTAGAATAACAACAGGTACCTCTTCATAGGTGAGATCTTCTGAAACCCGTACATCCTCAATAGGAGTGATACGAGATGGGTTACATATGCATTTTCGAAGCATTGATACATGAAGAACTGTATGAATCATTGAAAGCTCTTGGGGTAGCTCTAGTTCATATGCAACCTGCTCGAGCCTCTTAATAATTTGATATGACCCTATGCAACATGGGCTCACTTTCCCTTTCTTACCAAATCTCATAACCCCTTTCATTGGGGACACCTTTAAAAATACCTAATCCTATACTAAGAATTCCAGTCCTCTCCTTCTAGCATCCGCATATGATTTGTGATGTCTTTGGGCTGTTTTAGCCCCTGCTCTATTACCTTAACTTTTTTCATGGCTTGTTGTACTAGATCTGGCCCAAGCAAGGGGGTTTCACCCACTTCAAACCATCTAATTGGCGACCTACATTTCCTCACATATAAAGCTTCGTAAGGTGTCATCTTGATACTCCCGTGGTAGCTATTATTATAGGCAAATTCAATGAGTGGCAAATGGTCCACCCAACTACCTTTAAAGTCCAATGCACAAGCTCACAACATATCTTCAAGTTTCTGAATGGTGCATTCTTCTTGACTGTCCGTTTAAGGGTGGAAAGCTATACTCATATTCACTTGTGTCCCTAAACTCCTTTGGAAGGACTTCCGAAATTTTGCAGTGAATTGAGCTCCTCGGTCAGATATAATGGAGACTGGAACTCAATATAGCCTGTCTATCTCTTTAAGGTATAGCTTGGCATACTCTTCAACTGTATAATCACTCCTAACTGGCAAGAAGTATGCAGACTTTGTGAGTCTGTCAACTATTACCCATATGGAGTCAAACTTCTGAAATGAGCGAGGCAAACCGGTAACAAAATCCATATTGATCATTTCCCACTTCCATGTTGGAAGCTCTATGAATTACATATAACCTCCTAGCTTTTGGTGTTCTACTTTCACCTATTGGAAAGTTGGACATTGAGCCACAAATTCTGCAACGTCCTTCTTCATGCCTCCCCACCAAAACATTCCCTTCACGTCATGGTACATCTTGGTTGATCCTAGATGGACAGAATATCGGGAATGTTGGGCTTCTTCTATTATTCTCTTTCTTAATCCATTAATATCAGGAACACATAATCTATTTTGGCAGTAAAATACTCCATTTTGTGTAAGGTCAAAGCCCTTTATCATACCCTGGCTTACTTTTTCCTTAAGTTATCATAGAATAGGATCCTCGAACTATTTTTCTTTCACTTCCATTACTAATGAAGATGTTGTTGCATTATGTACAATAACCCCTTCCCTTGAAGTCTCGAGAAGTCAAACTCCCAAACTGGCTAGTTGACGTAGATCCCTACCCACTCCTTGACTTATAATAGCTTGATCACTAGTATTCATGATTGCCTTACGCTCAGAGCATCGGCTACCACATTTGCCTTCCATGGATGGTATAGTATATCAACATCATAATCCTTCGTTAGCTCTAGCTACCTCCGCTGTCTTAAATTTAGGTCTTTCTGCTTAAAGATGTATTGTAGGATCTTATGATCAGTATATATATCAACATGAACCCCTATACAAATAGTGGCACCATATTTTCAGAGCAAATACAAGCGCTGCTAGCTCAAGATCTTGAGTTGGGTAGTTTTCTCATGTGGTCGTAGTTGTCTAGATGCATAAGCAATTACCTTACCGTGTTGTGTCACTACATACCCTAAGCCAACTCCTGAAGCATCACAATACATTGCATACCCCTCGGTGCCTTCTGGAAGTACTAGCACAGGTGCAAAAGTTAGCTTATTTTTCAGCTCGTGAAAGCTCCTATCACATGCATCATTCCATTGGAACTTGGTCGCCATACGTGCCAACTTTGTCAAAGGTGCAGAAATAGAAGAAAACCTTCAACAAACCTCCTGTAATAACCTGCCAAACCTAGGAAGCTCCGAACTTTCGTGGGTGTTGTTGGTCTTGGCCAATCTTTCACTGCCTCTATCTTTTGTGAATCAACCCTTATTCCCTCATCCGACACAAAATGACCCAAGAATGCCATTGATTTTAGCCAAAATTCACATTTAGAAAACTTGGCATACAACTGTCGATCACGAAGGACCTGTAACACTTGTCGTAAGTGATTTGCGTGATCCTCTTCTGATCTTGAATATACCAAAATGTCATCTATAAATAC